>VVHJ01033080.1:17421-36992 GCA_015107715.1 Tylochromis polylepis | reverse complement strand
CCGTCCACACTAAGACGGCATTTTTGGTCAAGGAAAATGGAGCTTTTTGAAAACGCTCTCCAAAGTGGATAAATTTGAAAACGCCGTTTTCGCATCGCAGTATGGACTGCAAAAACGGAGGCTTTCGGAAACGATGACGCATTTTAGTCATGTGATGCAGTCATGTGACCAATTCAACTAAGATGGCGGACGGCATTGTACAGCAGTTGTTTTGCTTGCTCTCAATTTTGACGGCCCTATTAAAGATTAATATCAGTTTGTACATGCTCCAGATAGCTTTTCTTCAAAGAAGACGGAATGTAAAGTAAATAAGTAAATAAACGGCAGACGGAAATGACGCAGGTCGAATCGTTTTACGTTTCACGCATGCGCGGTACAGGAACGTAAGCGTTTTCGGAAACGACTGAAAACGATAGTGTGGACGCGGAGCGTTTTTAGATGAAAACGCCGTTTTCAAATTTATCCGGAGTAGTGTAAACGTAGTCTTAACCTCATGGAAAATTCTACTGTCTGTGCCTAAAATTTGGCTCCCAAAGCATCATGGCCCACTTCAAAAATCAGAAATCTTCTGTGGCCCATCCAAGATCACAACTCTGATCATCCTACTATGAATTTTTTTTTGTTAGTATCATTAACAGCTTTATTTCTTAAACCAGAAAGTCATTTTAGTCCTTTCCCACTAATGACAAGACATAGAATGAGTCCAGGATCAAAATGGGTCAGAAAATGCAGGATGTGGTGTATTTTTTTTTTTAAATACCATGGCTTTGTTTAGTTAGGTGTTTCTTATTTAAAAAAAAAAAAAAAAATTAACAGAAATGTAAAATCAAACTACAAATTATAAAGTTTACCGTTATTTACATTTTAGAAATTGCCACTATGTTTTGACTTTTTTTAAAAAAAATGTAGTTTAAAGCAACAACTAAAATATTACTCATGAAATTAAAAATATTTTTGCAACACAAGTCACTTTGGGTACAAAACTTTGGGACACTGAAACTGCACAATACATTATAAAGAATTTCCAAGATTAGTTGGAACTATTTAGATATGCAACACAGCAATCCATTGACAATTAGCCTTTAACACTAATCAAACAGACAAAAGATAACATCTTACTGTCTGCTTGTGACTGCTGCCAAACAAGAGCAAATGCACTCTCCATCTCCTTAAGCCTCACATACTGTGCTCTGTCAAGGGGGGGAATGCAAACTCCAAACTTCTTTGCACAGCAGAAAACTAAAGGAACAGCTTTCTTACCTGGAGAACAGGTAGAGCAGAGTGCAGCACCTATTCTGGTTAGCACTAAGCAGGTCCTTTCAAAGGTCTGGTAGTTCATAAGATGGCAATGCAGTTGTTTAGTTTGAATTCTGTTGTCCTACTGCAGTGGAAAATTATAAAAAAAAAATGATCACAACTGGCAGACTCCCACCATTTCCTTACGCATGGCTGAAAAAAGATCCTCTGGCTTCTTTTCCAAGCACAAGAAGATCCAACGTAGAGGAAGCTAGTTTATGCTAATGATGTCTAAAGAAAAGTAAACTCCAAACAGTAATGACCAAATTGCTTACACCACATACATTATTCCCGCTATAGAATTGCAAGAGACAATTTTTAGGTGTTTCAGTTTGAAAATCTCTGCAGGAAAATATATATTTTTTAATCGTGCTGATGCTAGCTTTGTTAATTTAAGGTTGTAAATTCGCAATTTGACCGCTAGAGGGCACAGAACACAAAAAGAGCCTTAAAAGTAATTAGGACTTCCAGTCGTGTGAGAGAAAACGTCCATAGCGCAGTGTGAGGTGGTTTATACCCTAAGAAGTAAAACATCCCTTCAAATCCCGGAGGAGACACAAACTGCGGCAGGAGAGCCTGTAAAAATGTTTTAAATAATATGTGCAGACCAGAGTTGTAGAATTCATATTTCTTTAAAATCGTTAAATGATTTGCATAGTGCTGCATTATAGCATTTGAATATTAATAATATATTTTTTAAAGCATTTCCTGTTGTAAATTATACTTTTTCAGTATTATTTGTTTATTTGCAAAGACATGTTATCAACATGCATTTAAACTGCCCGGTAAGAACTTGCGGGAACTATTTTAAGGCTACATGACTCACATGACCCCCAAATTCTCGACCCCCAAATTCTCAACCCCCACTGACACTGCCCTGACACCACCCTGACTTACTCGCGGGCTCTGGTTATCAGGGTATCTGACCACTAGGGTATCAGACTTAGAAGTTAGTGGCGATGTCAGCTAACAGCTTGCATGTTCATTGCCCTCCAGTGGTCACATGGAGGAGCTGAAAATGATATGTGTCTGTCCACTTCAAGTGGTTAAAAAAAATCTTTCACAAATTCACAGTTAGCAGCAGCTTACGCCACGACTCCGGTCTTTGAATTAATTATTGCAAGTGTGCATGATCCCTGATGAACTGCAGCAACATATCTGTCATGTTTCGATTATATTGTTACAGTTCACCAGTGTGACCACAAGAGGGCAGAGAAATTTCGGGGTTGCAATACTTTAAAAGACAGGAGCTGTTGTTTATCATGTTATGATTATGTCTGCAAATCAAGTCAAAAGAAGTGAGTAGTCGTAAAAAAAAAAAAAAAACTATAAAGAATAGGTTGGAATGTACGTGGAATTAAAAAAATGTAAACATATTAATGAAATATGTATATTGTTTATTATTAATATTATCATATTAAGAGGCAGAAAGCTGAATAGGATCGGACTGCATATAATTGATCATTGAAGAACTATATAGTTTGATAGTATGTGTAAGCCTGTCTTTTATTATGTAGCAATCACTTATTTTAGGTATGTGTAGACCCCTCCTGGTCACTTTGTGGAACTGCAACGTTAGCCATACAGTGCCAGCGTAGGCATACATTTAAGCTTCTGGCAAATTACAGTGACTAAATAGAAACAAACAAAACAATGTTTTATTGCTGATGTCGAAAAAATGTTAGCCCTTGTCTGTTGTTGCAAAGGACAGCATCATACCTCCTGAAAACGCGGAGGGAGGAAGGAAGCAGTGAAAGTGCAGATGAGGCAGCTTGCAGTTAAAACAGGCTTTTAATAAATGAAAATCCACATTCCAGTCAAAATAAAATAAATATTTGCTTTATATGTAATAGCTGCCATTAGCTGCCAAATGTTGTGGTGGGATGCAAAATAATCTGATTAAATGATTAAATGTTAAATTCTTGCTTCTCCTACGACATGACAGCAGAGAAATGTTGACAGGATGGATTTCTTTAAACAAGGTTTGCTTTTTTGTGCTTTGCTTCATGTCATATAAAACTCACCTAAAAATAAATGAGAGGGACTGTAAAATGAGGCAGGTGAAAATGCAGTGACCTTAATCAAGGCCACTGCCTTATTTTGCAGTTTCAAAGAGAATAATCTAGATTTTTAGCACCTTGAGGTGACTGTTGTGGTGAATAAATATAATGGAAGTGAACTGAATTGAATTTGAACCAAAATTGTGTGCCTTCATCCTTTGCCTATGTTCCAACCCCTTTTTCTTCATCGTCTTCTTTCGGCTGCTCCCTTTTGGGTTTCCACAGCAAATCATCTTCCTCCATCTCATCCTATTCCTAGCATCCTCTTCTGTCACACCAACACTCTGCATGTCCTCTTTTATTGCATCCATAAATCTGCTCTGTGGTCTTCCTCTTTTGCCTGGCTTCAACATCTTCAGTATCCTTTGCTTAGCATATCCACTATCCCTCTTCTGCACATATCCAAACATCTCCACAGAATTTTATTGAATTTGGCTTGGTAGCTTTGGCCTTGGAGGATGAATTTTAGCTTTTCTTTACATCATATTTGCATCATCTTTACAAGCACTTAGAAACAGCGTAGAAAAAAGTGCTTGTGTGAATGGGTGAATGTACAAGTTGTGTAAAGCACTTTGAGTACTCAGATAGAGTAGGAAAGCAGAACCAGTCCATTTACCATTACCATATAAGTAATCTTGTACAGTTAAATAGCTCCAGGTGGGAGGTTTCCATTAAAAGGGTGACTGTTGTGTTTAATAATTGCCTCCTTGTCTTTTGATTCGAGGCCTGATTCGTTTGCAAGAGTTGATCAAAGCTCCATCCAGATACAGCATTAAAATAAAGATCCGACAGCTGCCCACAGGAAGTAAAGATGCTCGTCCCCTGCTGAAGGAAATGAAGAAAGGGAAGGAGTTCTATGTCATCTTTGACTGCTCGTACCAAACATCAGCTGATGTTCTCAAGCAGGTGAATAACATACATTTCTGCCAGTTTGTGGGCCACTGAGAGTTCAGCCACTCAATACATAGAGTGAAAATTTGATCAGATACCCAATGTGGATTTTCTTTCTTCAATGGCAAAAAGCTTCTAAATCTCTTTTCTGAATTGCTGTTGGTTTAATATTCACTAGGTGGAAGATTAGTGCACTTCTATCCCCTTCAGAAATCCTATGTTCATTACCAAATCCAAGCAGAGCCTATTTCTGAGCCAGACGTACACATTTAGAACCAACAGCTGCTCGGAAGACTAATTGAAGACACTTCACTAACATGAGCAAAATTGAGGCATATACTCACTTGCATAGTTGTTAATGTGAGCCATGCGAACAAAGAAATATGAGACAATTCAGGAAATAGATGGAATAAATAATTTGCCACTCGCTGTGGTTGTGGGTATGGTTGGTTGGTCTTAGGCGGAAGAGAAGATTATTTATTGTGGCTGGGACAAACCTCCACTGTACCGTTAAAGGGAAAACTCTCAAATACTTTTTTTGTCTCCCTGTTTAGATTCTGTCCATGGGAATGATGACTGAATATTACCACTTCTTCTTCACCACACTGGTAAGAGACAAATCTTTAAAAAAAAAAAAAAGAAGTTCTGATCATAATAACTGTGACTCTTGAAACTTGATAGATATAGATATAGGTATTTTTGCTGTGATGCCACATAACTACACACTGCTGGCCTGCCTTAAGTCTGTTTTTATGCTACACAACTGAGTTATGCAGATGAGCCTGCACATCTGTGGTTTGTTTTATAATAAGGCTGCTGGGTGCTTTCAGTGCCCTTGGCATAATTCCATGTTATTACCTTGTACTCATATTGTTCCACTGTTTTAATCAAGTGTCAGTTTACCCTTTCTCTTTGGTTCACGTCTATATCTTGGTCTCATATTGACATTATTTCCACACTGATGAGAGAAGAGGAGTGAAAGTCAGTAGAAGCAAGACAGAATACATGTGTGTAACTGACAGACAGTCAGGTTTAACAGTAAAGATGCAAGGAGTAAATATGGTGGAGGAGTAGAAATACCTGGGTCAGCCATTCAAAGCTACTGACAGTGCGCAGGGGAGGTCAAGAGGAGAGTGCAGGCAGGGTGGAGATGGGTTTTGGCAGTGATCTGTGACAGAAGGACAGCAGCAAGAGTCAAAGGAAGGTTTACAAGATGGTAGTGAGATCTGCTAAGATGTATTTGGAGATTGATGCACTGTTGAAGATGTTAAGATTTTCATTGGGAGTGACGAGGATGGACAAGATTAGAAATGAGTATATCAGAGGGACAACTCAGGTCGAGCAGTTTGGAATTAGAGAGGCAAGGCTGAGATGGTTTCGGACATGTGCAGAGTAGGGATAGTAGATATATTGGACACAGGATGTAGAAGATGGAGCTGCCAGGCAAAAGAGGAAGACCACAAAGAAGGTTAATGGATGTAGTGAAGGAGGACATGCAGAGGGTTGATGTGACCGAGGAGGATGCTGGGGATAGGATGAGATGGAGGCAGATGATCGCCGCCGAAAGAAGAAGATTATGTCATGTCATGTCAATCTCCTTAGGACCTGTTCGCCCTTGATTTGGAGCCGTACCGCTATAGCGGGGTCAACATGACAGGGTTCAGACTGCTAAACATAGACAATCCTCACGTGGCTTCGGTGGTCGAGAGATGGGCCATGGAGCGACTACAAGCACCCTCCAAATCTGAGACTGGAATGATGGAGGGGATGATGACAGTAAGCCTAGTTTTACCTTCTCCTTTCAAGGTCTACCAAGTTTAAGGGCTCTGTGTAAGGAGACTTCTACTAGAAGGTCTATTTAATGTTTATAGCTCAATAAGCTAAATAATAACATAAGATAAAAATGGGAAATTCCTGTTTCAGCAGTTGACATAGAGTTAACTGAAATAGAATTTTAAAAAATGACAAGATAATATAGGTTAATAAGGTAAAAATTACCAAAAGGAATAAATAAAATAAAATACAGTTTTTTTTGGCTTATTAATTAAGGAGCGTATTAAGGAAAAATTAAAAGGAAAAATGGAATAATTAAAATAATAGAACACTGTGTAGAAACCTGAATACAATATAATAAGGAGTTCTGTAAGTACAACTCAAACCAAAATAAATAAGTCTAAACAAGCCTTAAAAACACCTTAAAATAAGTCCTTAAAATAAAAAAGAACATGGAAGAAATGGCAACAAGATCAACAAGAAGGGAAAACTCTTATACCACTTATAATATAGATCAGCTGTACAGATAAGCAACACAGAAGATTTACAGAATAAACCCAAAATAACAGCATTCCCCAACAGGACGCTAAAGCCTTCTAATTATATTTAACACTAAATAATGCATTGAACAATGATCCTTTAGGTCCTGTTGCAGGATGGGATGCTGTCTTCATGGAGTGCCACTCTGATGGAGGGTGTATTTAGTCTTGAACAAGAATTAGGCGGATAGTGTAAGTCAAAATAACATCTGAATGAACGTCAAGGCCTGGTCTTTCACAGCAAAACATTGCACTGTAACCAGATGATCAATGGGATTTCACTTCATCTGTCAGTGGTTTTAATATTATGGCTAAACAAATCATTTCTGCACTGGACAACTGACTTTGTCATCAGTCACAGGAAAGAAAATCTATCAGCCTTGAATGCGACTTTTTTTTAAAATATATTTTGAATTTATAAAGCAGCTAGGATTGTAACTTAATGTTAATGCTTTCTGTGTTATCGATAGAAACTTTTGACTCAGCATGTGAAAACAGACATTTTGTTAACTTTGTCTCCAAATACTATACCCCACAATCAAATAACAATGTAATAAAAAGCCAGACATGCTTAATTTGGAACACTGCATGAGATCTTTAAAAGGTTTTCACTAGCTCTCACTGTATACACTTGGGTCAAAATACAGAAATTTTGTGAATTTTCTAAAACCGCTGCTGTACCTTTGAGTGTGCTTGCAGAAATGAAATGTTGTTGTTCATGTACATAGACAGCCCTGGTGTGATAACTGGATGACATGTGATTTGCAGTCCCCAGTAACAGAGGACGATGGCCACATTTCTCTTTCAGACTGAAGCAGCTCTGATGTACGACGCCGTCTACATGGTGGCTGCTGCCTCGCAACGCACCTCTCAGATCACTGTCAGCTCCCTTCAGTGCCACCGACACAAACCCTGGCGCTTTGGATCACGCTTCATGAACATGCTCAAAGACGTGAGTCTGCCTTATGAATGTGTGACACCCGGCACTCCATCCATTCATCTGTCCTTTTCATAGCCCGCTGCCTCTGTGTCGCTTGCTTTTGTGCAAGAGCAGAAACAATAGAGTTAGGAGATTAGATCTGGTGAATGAGCAGCGAGTGTGTGATGATTATATTGAAAATAATGTTTTCAAGACATGGTGATTGACGTCATGCATCACATGTTGGTAGTCTTGTAAAGATTAGAGCTGTCCTTGGAGAAATGCTGCTACTTGTGTGAATGTTTAATGAAAACAGGTAAAGACAATGTAGATGTGAGACAGCTCCTTATGATCTAATAATAATGCAAAAATTATAAAAACTGAAGACTCATGCTAAGGATCATGTAGCATGCTTCTTGCTCTGTTGAACATGAAAAATATTTCTGCATGAATTGTTGATCTAACAGCAGATTAAACAGAAACACAATGAGGCAAATACTCAGCAAACCCTGACAGGTTGAAAAAACACACTGCCTGCTGTGGAAGCAGACGTTTTCTTCTGTGTCAAGATGCATTCATCTCACTTTTATAAGCTTTCTTGTTATTGCACTCTCTAATTAGCTGTTTCTTTAACCAATGAGCTCTTCTTGTTTTAAGTGAGGACAGAATATTGACAGAAACAAGCAAAGCCAAATAACCCAGACAGAAGAGTGTAAATTAATGAGACTTTTAGCTGTATGGGCTTTAAAGATACTGTCTGTAATTAGATTTGAGAAAAGTATTTTTACATAAAAACAAAGAGATATACTGCCACTGTAATATTCTGTCTTCTGTCTTGTACACACACAAAAAAACCCCTAGACATCCTAAATCGAACACAGTTTTTTTTCTTAGTACAGTGCTTTAATTTAAAAGTACCATTCCAGTTCTTTCTTTTTACTGTTCTCCCATTTACAGCAAATTATGCATACAACACACTACCAGCCAATATTTTTACTGCCATACTATATAGATTTTCAATTTACTGGTAAATCTTTCCTACTAGGGTCCTCGACTATGGTCGTGAACTTGGGTAAGTGATTGAAAGAATGAGACTGGAGACACAAGTGGCAGAACTGAGCTTCCTCTGAAGGGTGTCTGGGCTCATTCTTGAAGGTAGTTTGAAGACCTTGGTCATCTGGGAGGTACTCGGAGTAAAGCTGCTCTCTTCTTACAAAAGAGAGAGCTGAGGTGATTCAGGAATCGTACACATCCTGAGTGAGGGGTTCTGGGCATATCCAACCAAAAAAAGACGCAGAGAAGATCCAGGGCATGCTGGAGAGATTAAGTTTCCCAGCTGACCGGGGAACACCTGGGAAGGAGAGGGGAACATACAGGTTGTCAATGGGTATGGCTGGATGGATGAATGAATTGATAGAAACTAAGCACAAAAAGTAAGGAAATTTGTGTTGGCAATAAATCCTATATGGTTGGATAAAGAAGATTTGGCAAGTTTTTCATGGGCGCAACCCACATGCTCAGCTCTGCTGCTCAAAGCATTTTCCTTACAAATGTGGCACCATTTAATTGGAACTACTATAAACAGACTGTCTAGCAGTATAAGATTTATTGCCAGGAAGCACTGTTACAACAAAGAAATAATCGACCTAACATAAATTTCCTTACTTTTTGTACTAAGTTTAGCTTTTAAATTAGTCATTAATGGAAACGCTTAGCAAATCCACAAAATACAATCTCCCAGGAAACTGGTTGGTAAATACTGTACATCTATCATATTTTGCTCATAACGCTCATCTTATTATCAAACGTAAGTTCTGCACTGCAATGTAACATACTGACTATATGTCTGGTGGAGCTGACAGTAGTGTGGTTATCTGGAGAAAGCTTAAACTGAATATTTGGAAAATTCAAAAGAAATGATGTCTTCATTTTACAATAGACCTGCCATTATTCCTCTACTTATTCCTGTTACAGCTTGTATG
This sequence comes from Tylochromis polylepis, assembly GCA_015107715.1. Taxonomy (NCBI): domain Eukaryota; kingdom Metazoa; phylum Chordata; class Actinopteri; order Cichliformes; family Cichlidae; genus Tylochromis; species Tylochromis polylepis. The sequence continues at coordinate 27,532 of VVHJ01033080.1, read as the reverse complement.
AGAGACACTCTGATTTAGTCCATGATGCATTACCACACAATAATTATGTAACTCTGACAGTAATCAAACCAGACGTGATGTATGCGGAGCTGAATCATTTATAGCAAGTAATTTCCAAGCTTCTACAAGACAAATTGGATACCTTAAAGAAACCAGTAGCTGCCTTCATGGTGAAAAACACATTCACAAATAAACACACCATTTAGAAAGTTAACATGTATACATATACATGTCGATATAAAACTTTAATGGTGGAACACTTTAACATGTGTAGAAAATATATTAAAAAAATGTAAACATATTAGTATGGTCCTTTTAGACTGTATTCTAAATTAAGAACTATAACTTAACAGCATTAGCTGATTGGCCCTTGAGCAAGACACTAAGTGCTGTTCAGTAACTCAGCCTACACTCTGCTCTTGTGGGGGTGGAAAGGTAAACTGACAAATCTGCCTGCAAGACTCGGTGCTGTGCCACACATTTAACAGTGAAAGTTAAGTTTTATGAAGTGTTCAAGAATATTAGGGGCACTTTGAATGCATACAGATGGATGTGCTTGGATCTGATTTTAGATACAGTATTGATCTGGAAAATCAGAAAATAAAGTTTTTTCTCAGTGGCTATTTGATGGCGGCAGTGTTTCAGACTTTTGGTTTCTTCCATCTGAAAGTATCCTTATCGTTATCGTACATATATAAAAAAATAGGGTCCACTTGTTGGACAAAGACACATTTTTTTGTTGTTTTTGCCTCTCTACACCACCACGGATTTTAAATCAGGCGAACGACATGTGATTAAAGTCCAGACTTTAAGCTTTAATTCAGAGGGTTTGGATAAAAGTTTTGCAGAATTAGAAACATTTTCATACACAGTTTAAGAGGTTTAAAATACTTTGGACAATTGACTGACAACCAGTTTCATGGTTAGGTGAGGCCTGTCCCATTGTTATTTCAAGACAAAGGCTGCAAACCACTGGTTACACTCAAGAACATGAAGCCAAGATTAGACTTTACCAGTAAACATATAAAAGAGCCTGCACAGAAAAGATGAACTTGTACCAGGATGATAGGAAAAATATGGAGATATGGTGGAGGCAAGTGGAACCAGGCCAGTAGTGTTTATTGATGATGTGATTGAAGTATAACGGCACTATATCCTCTGCTCAGATTCAGACATCCATGCGGTGTAGGCTTAAGATGGTCATTGACTACAAAGGGTTTTCATTCAAGGATTAAAAACACTCCTAATATTTAAATATATGTAAGCCTGTCCAGTGTTTTTGAGCCTCTGAAAATAGGGGTACTATCGATAAAAATGGCTGTATTTCATAAACAGTCGATACAATATGTTTGTTAAACTCCTTCAATTACTTTTTGTCTCTTTAATTTAAACTACAAAAATTGTGTCCTTGTCCAACAAAATATAGACCTAACTGCATATAAACTGCAGTCGTGGAAGCACACTGTCAAGAGAGAGAAAATCTGATTGGTGAGGACTTAAAAAGGAGAATTAATCAAAAGAATAAATCTGGACTGAGGGGTCAACAGGTCTCACAGATGTGAAGACACTGTGGAAAGCAGTCCTATCAAAGGGCAATTTCTTTGAATGACACCCTCTAACCTTCTCTATGTATTAAAGAAACTGATGTTTCTCATGACGTGATCAAGTTTAATCTGAAATCTTAAGTTTATGTGTGATTCCTGACATGGAATACTATCCTCTGCAAAATCAATTTCATTTTACGTCTAAAGCTTGAGAATCAGTGTACTGCTTCAGAACGATGACATTGGATTAAATTCTTTCTTAATCTTGTTTTGTTTATTGCTCGTATTGTGCTAATGGCTCAAGATAAATTTGCTTTGGTTCCAGTCGAATGAATGGAATATTTTTCACTTTAAAAAAAAAAATAGACTGATGTCTGCGTAAAGGCTCTTAGATGATCAAAGTCAAAGGCTCAGTGTTGTTTTGCATCTCTAAATTCACCTGTATGCTATTTCTAGAAGAAGAGATTTTAGTGGAATATTTTGCAGTATTTCTTAAAATCTGTATGTATATGCTATAAAAACTTTTGGACATGTATTTTTTACTGGAAGGCATTTCCTCTGTGTCACTCCAATGCCATAATGTCTTGCTCTTGGAGTAAACAAACAGTAGGTTGAACCAATTCTTTAAAAATACACAAACCACACTGTTCATCTCCTGAATACCATATGTTATTTCCCATGTTTGATGTTTGTGGCTGCTTTCAGTACTTTGTAAAAAAAAATAAATAAAATTTAAAAAAAAATCCAGCAATGTTATATTGAAACCTAACTGTAATATTACGGTTATTATTTTTCAGCATTGCGACATGCCTTTTTTTTTTTTTTCCAAAGTTGACTTTTTTTCCCCATACATTTAGTCATGCAGTGTTGTCATTTAGAAATCTGGCATTGATTTACGTTTTGGATCAACCCTTTATGCAGAATGTTTGATATACAGTACTGTGGGAAAGTCCTGCACCACCCCTCATTTCTCTGTATTTTGCCTCCAAGGAGCCAGGCTTTGTTATCAAGTGGTCTTGAACAATAGTTCTCCGGGCTTTCTGAAGTTTTTCAACATTTTTGTTTCATCATTGGCTGCTTTTTTTTTTTTTAAACCCATTTCCAGTTAGTCTTTGTACCTTCTCATGTTTGTTTTTTTAAGCCACTTAACACTGACCTGTGAATCTTTTAAGCATAAAAAGGCTGTTGTAATACATAATTTTCCAATTTCTTTTGTTTTAGACAAATCTATGGAAAATACCAAAGATAACACAGTTTTTAAGATAATGATAATTATTCCTGTTAATGTAGTAAAGGCATGCCTAAATAGAAAAAAACACAATTGAACACTTCAGTCATGGATTGGCCCCCACAGAGCCCAGACCTCAACATTACTGAAGCAGTGTGGGGTCATCCTGACAGAGAACAGGCAGTCAACATTCAGAATAGAGCTTTAAATGTGCTTCAAGAAGCCTGGAGAACTATTCCCAAAGACTACCAAGTAAAGCTTGTGTCAGTAAAAAATCTTGCCAAACAGATTTCAGGTTGTGTTGAAGAATAAAGGTGGTCAAACAAAACACTGAGTTTCAAGCTTGTTAAAGTTGTGCAGACACTGAGTTTGTCCACATTTCCATGTATGTTTGCACACGTTTCAATATTTTGCTGCACTTGTTTCCCATCTTCCTAACAAATATAAAGAAATGAAGGGTGAGTCAAAACTTTTGCACAGTACTGTATGAGCATTTTATTTAGGGGTCAGCTGACAATAATTATCTTTTTTGCTGGCTTTACAGCTAGAACGTCGTGAAAGACGATGTCATAGGAATATACTGAAGAGGTCTATTGATGTTTTCACATTGCATCTTTCCATAAAGAAATTGGCTTCTTAGCGTTCTCTGCCAGTGCAGATATAAAGCTACTTTCCCTGTGCTCTCTGTAACAGATTTAACCTGACTGTAATTCAACAGAGCTAAATTCAATATCAACTGAATTCAAATATATCTGAGCACTGCTGCCCACCCGCTGCTCTCCTCGCAGACAGAGGGCACGCCTGCCTGCTCCATTTACATCACCGTCCACTGTGTTACAGACTCGGAGACATTTAATATTTCCATTGAGGATCTAGCCAATGCAAAAACACCCATTGTGATGCGGTTAGCCGACTCAGGCTTGTTTGCTTAATGAAGAACTCATCAATTATTCATGTTTAAAAACTGTTTTCATTTTTTCCAGGCTCCTGCTTTGTTTTGCATTCATGGATATGATGTAAAAAAAAACAAAAAAACTAAGAAAAAAACCTGAGGGAGTCTTTGCTTGTGTTTTCTGCTTGTGTTTTCTGAAACAGGCACAGTGGAACGGCTTGACAGGACAAATAATTATAAACAAGACAGATGGTCTGAGGAAAGAATTTGATTTAGATGTCATCAGCCTAAAGGAGGACGGCTTGGAGAAGGTGAAGTGTCTAACCCATGTTTATACCTTTAATGCATGTTGTTGTCATGTTATTGTTGTTATGTTAATGCACATTAAAGCAGAGCTGACTGAGTATTATTAATGAGTATAGACAAACAAAGCAAGAGCTGTTCACTGTAACCCAATTTTCCCACAAATATGCAGAAAGATTGTCTTTAAAACAATATATAGACCAATTTAATGAAGAATACATAAATCTTGAAATGTGGTGTCCTAATTATGCGTTTAAAAAGTAACTTTTTGAACTGTTTTGACACACTGCTCTCTCAAAATAACTTGTAGCTGTCTCTTCAAGCTCGTAAGTGTGAGTATGTTCCTTTAATCACAGCGACAATGCTACTCTCAGTTTTGGCAGGTCATTAAGAAGCTGTTACCTGTTCATGCTATCATCACTGCAAAGACTTTAAACCCAGGTTAAAACAGTTGGGAGTAAAAACTGCTACCAGAGGAATTATTCCCCTTTTGCCTTAAAATCGCTGTACATACTTTCAAGTTCAAGGCTCTGTGATTAAAATGCTTTCTCTTTATTATTTTTGCAAGACAAACACGGGCAACAACCGCTTGAATAAAGTGTGGAAAAAGGTCGGTACTTTAGTTGCCACGGCAGACTAAAGGAATATTGACACCTTCTAATTTACTATACCTTTGTGATGTTACCCTTTTTCATTAAAAAATAAAAAGGTTCAGGTACTGGTGGTTCTTAGAAATGGTGTACATTTCTCTACTGGCATTTCAAGTTTTTATAACATTTCGTGATCCTTTCCTTGTTTTTTTCCTTTGTCTGTGTTTTTCATATGAACCTTTCTACTTGTTACTGCTTTCTTTTCCTGTCTTTACCTTATTTTCCTCAATTCTGTGAAGGTTACCCAGGTAGTAACTATTTAATGTCCAGCCAGTGTGGTTATTTGGATATTTTATTTGTTACAGATTGGTGTGTGGAACTCCCAAACAGGCCTTAATTTAACAGAAATTAACAAGGACTCATCCACAAATGTAACGGACTCAATGGCCAATAGGACCCTTATTGTCACTACTATTCTGGTATGAACAGACATAAAATCATTGTTGTGATTTCAAATGTATTTTTATTATATAAGCCACTGAACCTTTTCTGTCTTTCACCAGGAAAATCCTTATGTCATGTATAAGAAATCTGACAAGCCGCTCTACGGAAATGACCGCTTTGAGGGTTACTGTCTCGACCTGCTCAAAGAGCTCTCTAACATTTTGGGCTTCTCTTACGAAGTAAAGTTGGTGTCAGATGGCAAATATGGAGCTCAGAATGACAAAGGGGAGTGGAATGGCATGGTGCGGGAACTCATTGATCACGTGAGTACTGATCAATCAGTCTTACTGTAAGAGACAATACTTTCAAATGCGTCACAGTCTCTGCAGCTGACGGTGATTTTGCTCTTTACCAGGTGGCTGACCTTGCTGTGGCTCCTCTCACTATCACATATGTCAGGGAAAAGGTTATTGATTTCTCTAAGCCATTCATGACGCTGGGAATCAGCATCCTCTACCACAAACCCAACGGCACAAATCCAGGAGTCTTCTCCTTCCTCAACCCACTCTCTCCTGATATCTGGATGTATGTGTTGTTGGCATGCCTTGGTGTCAGCTGTGTGCTTTTTGTCATTGCCAGGTAAACTTCTGTGGGAATGGAGAAAAAAAAAGTGCTAACTGATTTGAACTCTAACTTATTATAGTTGCTTTTACTTTAAGCAACACTGTTTATGTAAAGGCCAAATTTCAGTTTAACATTTTGACTTTCAGTCTGTAACGGGCCAATAGTCACTCATTAATTTTCATCCAAAGGATTTGACCACTGTTTCCTCTGTCAGAACTGAGGTACAATTTAATAACTAAAGACAGAAAATATTTTTCTGGTAATGATGGGTAAGTTTCAGCCCCTGCCTTAGATGTAACTATGGCTTAATTGTAGTCAATTTTCTGTTGTTTTTTTTTTTAACACTGTTTTAACTGATGACTTTTTGTTTTATTCATAACCTTTAGGTTTACTCCCTATGAGTGGTACAACCCTCACCCCTGCAACCCAGACTCGGATGTGGTTGAAAACAATTTCACCCTAATAAACAGTGTCTGGTTTGGAGTTGGCGCACTTATGCAGCAAGGTATTCCTTTTCCAGCTATACTCTCTTTTTATGCGGGCAGAAGTTTTCCTTTGGTAAAGCACATTTAATCATTCCTTTAAAGTGAAAAAAAAAAGCTTCTGGTTATTAGGTATCATGCGGTAGATGTGATGGTCTCATGATATACAGTGCTTAATGAATTTATTAGATGACCTATCATAAAAACAAGGAAACACAAATATTTTAGAAATCTGTCAGAAACCTATTAAAAAAAACCTAAAAATGATTCTGTTATTTATTAGGAAAATAACAAACTGAATTTGTGTTTTTATACCCAAACATGAGCCGGCACACTGGCTAATTAATTAAGAATAACATTCAACCACTGAAGCAATTTTTATTTCGTTAAGGGATGCAAGAAAATAACAGTAATTTGGGATCTTAATTAAAAATAAATAAATAATGTGCTTTAGTATTTTTCCTGCTTTTTTGTAAAACAACAAATTTGAAAATGGATTGACCATTACGGAAACATAGAAAAATGATTCCGGTAATTACCAATACTGTTAATTCAGGGCATCTCTGCCATAAACCTTGCATTGTGTGGTAGTCCAAGAAATTTGTGACGCACTGTATTTAATTATGAATCAGTAATGTGACTTGCAATCTTATCTGATAGGATCTGAACTGATGCCTAAGGCTCTCTCTACGAGGATAGTTGGTGGGATATGGTGGTTCTTTACCCTGATCATTATCTCTTCATACACTGCCAACTTGGCTGCCTTCCTCACTGTGGAAAGAATGGACTCACCAATTGACTCTGCAGATGATTTGGCCAAGCAAACCAAAATAGAGTACGGTGCCGTAAGAGATGGCTCCACCATGACCTTTTTTAAGGTAACCATCTTTTTGGTTTTTTGCAGGACAATTGTAGGGGAGGAATGCAAATAAGAATACTGCTTTTGATTTTAATTAGCCTGGCAAGTTTTACCCTTGAGCCAACAGTCTTCAGTCATGTGCAGCCTGACTGGCTGGCATAAAATTGATTTGGTTTGGAAAAAGAGGAGGGTTAAAGGTTAATGTCTTGGAAATTTCCCCATGTATCAGTTTAACAAGAAACCGTGGGAGACTGTTCCATAAAGATTTGAAGGATTTATTATTTTGCCTGCAGCAGATCCAGCAGTTTATCTAAATCTATGGTGAAAATAGAATGAACTTGAGGAGATTTGTACTCTGACGCACAGCAGGAGATGGCACCAGTCAACAGCTACCCTGCAAATATGGTTTCATTTCAAATATTAGAAGCAGGTGCCAAAGGTGTGGAAAGGTGTAAAAACACTTTCTTTTGTCTAAAATGCTGTTTTGGTGCTTGTAGTTTTGACCGTGGTTTTAATAATCCACAAATGTTGATTTTGATTCAACAGAAATCTAAAATCTCTACTTATGAGAAAATGTGGGCCTTCATGAGCAGCAGGAAAAATACAGCACTGGTGAAAAACAACCGTGAAGGGATTCAAAGAGTCCTCACTACAGATTATGCTCTCTTGATGGAGTCGACCAGCATCGAGTACATCAGCCAGCGCAACTGCAACCTCACGCAGATTGGAGGCTTGATAGATTCAAAGGGCTATGGAGTTGGAACCCCAATTGGTAAGAGTGATGACTATATAATAATTTCAATAATAACTATTAATAACCATGCTCCCTCTCAGAAACCCAAACATTATGTTACTGTAATTCCTGCTGTAGGCTCCCCTTACCGAGATAAGGTCACCATTGCAATCCTGCAGCTTCAAGAAGAAGGGAAGCTGCACATGATGAAGGAGAAATGGTGGAGAGGAAATGGCTGCCCAGAAGAGGATAGCAAAGAGGCTAGTGCCCTGGGCGTGGAGAACATAGGAGGAATTTTTATTGTACTGGCAGCTGGACTAGTCCTCTCAGTTTTTGTAGCAATTGGAGAGTTTATTTACAAATCCAGAAAAAACTTGGACATTGAGGAGGTGAGCGTCGGCCAGTGCGAATGGCACAACAAGTATTAACAAAGACTGTTTTGACCATGCTACACGTTTGTGTTGTCGTTACAGGACTACAGAAATCACTAGGCCAATAAAAACTGAAGTCTGAATGTGTCGAACTGCATTGTTACAATCAAAACAAGTTTTTAAGGCAAAGTTTTGTGTTTTCAGTAGTTTTTAGGCAGAGCACACAAACATTTAGTCTTGATTGGAAGAATAGGTTAGAAACCCTTTTTATGACGATGACAGATTGTTGTTGACTTCTGGCATCGTGACTCTTGACCATCTTGGCCTTGATCTTTTTTTTTTTTTAACATTATTCTGTGTGAAAGAAATGTCATTTTCATGGTATTATGGGTAAGTGATGGTGAGCGGTATCTTTCCAGTAATGACTGCCAGAGGATTCTCTTATGAAATGTTTGTCATTTTCATATTTACAGCGCACAGGAACTTTGACACATTTACAAACTTGTTGATTTATTTGACAGTTTATGAGTGAGTACTCCCTCGACATCTTATTCATCAAGTTGCTTAATGTCTGTACTTTTTTTTTTCTTTTTGTATCATATGAAGTTTATGTACTGCATGGATAAGTTTTGTCATGTTGGAACTGTTTCAGAATGACTAAAATTATGTGAGAACATTACATCCTTTAACCTTTAACTTTTTGATTGTTTTGCTTTTGATCCTGGATCAGGCCAAAGTAAGATGCTTTTAACTTACACGCACTGGAGGTTGCATTTAGAAGATCTAAAGCCTTGTAACTCTAATATGACTTTTATATTGCAGCCGTTTCCCTTTTCACATTCAATTGTGATGTTTTTCAGTCTGTCATTTCTGAGAAACGGCTTTCATGAGACACGTATACTCGTGTTATCCGAGAAAAGAGGTGATGAGATTACTGACCTCGGGTTTTGTGGCTTTTGGCTTTGAACTGCACTATTTTAAAAGAAGCAACTGTATTACACACACACACACACACATACATTCCCTAATGGATTACAAATAAAATGTAAAGGACAGAGCTGTAGCCTCAGCATTCAAGGATAAAATGGGTTTGTCACATGGGCTGATGATACATTCTGCAGTCCTTTCATCCCTGGTTCACCTTTCTCTTTGCCTGCCTTCAGCTGTACTCACACCTATTTCCCCTCACTAAGACACAGCTTTTTCAATAAAATCCTCGTCCTCATCATTATAAAGATCCATATTAAACATTCCTGGTTTAAAATTGGCCAGGCATTCTCACACAAATTTGAAAATCCTGCAAATGTAAAGAAAATATTCTTGGTGAAAGTCTGACACTGTATCCTGCTTGTTTTGTCTATATGTTGCAGGATTGTCACATTTCAGATGATGGAGCAGGAATAATTGTAGCTGTGACTAAAGACTGTTAAATTAATCATTAGCTCAGTTTAGACTCGGACTGTTTACAATGTGTCTGTCGAGTGCCACTTCATGAGAAACAACAGTTACCCAACAGATGATTGCCATTTCTGGCATTCCTAAACATTATTGATGTACTTAATTGTGGCTTAGGTACCTAAATAATGAATACTTACCTAAATATTCATAAAGAATCAAATATTAAATATTAAAAAGTCACCATTCTGCTTGTAATCACACTGCAGGTTTAAGTATGTTTATAGCCTTTTGTATGTGCTGGAGAAAAGTTTTTAATATCTAAAAAGTTAGGTATTAACTGCTCCTGGCCACAATTTAAATTGATCATATTTACACAGTGGTATGCTTGCGTATAGAATAATGCAAAAGAACACAGCATATAATTTTTTCATGAAGATATAAAGAGAATAACGTGTTTTTAAAACCAGCATTTTTTTTCATTTGCTACCTGGCAACTTTTCAAAATTGTTTTTTTTTTTTTTAACAATTTTTTTTTTTTTTTTTTTTTAATCACTTTTTTTTTTTTTAAATATTTTTTTTTTTTTTTTTTTTATTTTTTTTTTGATTTTTTTTTTTTTTAGTTATTTTTTTTTTTTTTTTTTTT
>VVHJ01033080.1:0-17106 GCA_015107715.1 Tylochromis polylepis | reverse complement strand
AAATTTTTCATGTTTTTTTTTTTTTTTTTTTAGCTTTTCCCAACTATAAATATAGTCCTACAGATATGATACTTGCTTTGAGAGTGTTGATGGAAGAGTATAGAGGTGGTCAGAAGGGGGTTGCACTGTGTCTTTGTGGCTCTAGAGAAAGCATATGATGGGGTGTGAAGCGAGGTACTGCATGAGGACAGGGAAACAGTGGTGAGGTGCATTTGGAGGGACAGACATCTTTAAGGTGGGGGGGGGGGGGATTACATCGTGAGTCAGCTCTAAGCTTCTTCTTCTTTGTAGTGATGATGAACACTCACTCACTGTCCAGAATGTTTTTGATGACCTAACGAGAAAGAGGGAAAATTTAAAATGAAAAATAATATAACTGTTAATTCTGTCACTGAGATAGTTGCGCTTTCTTACTGTTACTTAAAATACACCCTAGAAACGTGTTTTATGTTGTTAAAAGATCTGAAATGGATGAAAAACCTAGTCTGTTTGTCTTTGTCCGAAGGTTGATGGGGTCCTTTGAGCTTTGTGGACTTTTTTTCTGCACAGCTAAGCTGAAAAAAAAAAAATGACTCAGAGCCCAATCTCCCACAACAGTGGTGTTAATTATAAATCAATGTACTTGGTGCAGAAATGCAGGCATCATTTGTTTGCTTTCCTGCTTGTCCTTTGACACTGATAAATTCTGACAATTTCCCCTTGACCAGTTAAATAATATACTCTGGTACAGTATGGTGAGATTTTGTTCTGAAATACTCTTTCTTTTGCTTATAGTGTTCTAAATTCAATGCAGTGAGGATTGTTAGGATGAGAAACAAGTGTGAGTGTAATCTGTCACTGTACAACCAGCTGTTGATCTGAAGGTCGCAGATCAGGGTGCTGCCTAGCTGGGGCCAGCATGTCCCCTTGTTCCTCTCATTTCTCTGTGAGATTACAGTATTATGGTCCTCATTCAAATAATCCTGTCAATGGGATACAGCCCCTTTCTCTGCACTACCCCCAAAATGAAGTTCATCACTTCAGCATGTAATCAGTTAGGAGACAGTAGCTTATGAGACTTAGGTGGTGCTGCAAGAAGGTCACAGACCTTATGCAAGGATTAATTATACAAGTATTGTGTCTTTCTCCAGGGTTTAAACTAGAAGAAAATCATTGGTATATAGATCTTCTCTCATTAGTTTTGCATTCACAAGCTCAAGGAAAAAGTCAGTGTTTCTATTTTGGAAACACCATTGGAAATGCTAATTGTCATTTCAGGATATAAACTGCTATTTATTGGGTTTAAATAGCATTCTAATAAGGATGTTGGTTCATGTTGGTGTGCCATTCCAAAACTGAATTGTAAACTTTTCTTCAGCACTTTGTTGTGTCTGTCTTAAAATGAAAATGGATAAGAAATGTCATATTTACAACCATAATCCTGCAGTCGAGCTTAAAACATTGGTGCCTGCTACCTACTACATATTATTTGCATCTGTGCCATAAAAAGAATCTGTGTGCAGAATGCTACACTGAGCAATATCATTCTTATTAGCATATATGTTCTCCTTTAGCAATGTTGTGAGCAAGCTAACTTCCAGATGCTTTAATTTCTAATCTTGTTTTTTTCTCCTTTCCCTCCTGTTTCCTAATCCTTGCTCCCCGAGTGTAGTACGACTCCACCGTCAAGAGGATAATGACTTGAATCATTGCATAAAAGGGACATAAACACTTTATGGAAATATAATCATGTATTGTGTGACAATAAAAAAATAAAGGATTTATGATTACATCGACAATAATCTAAACCAATTCAAACGTATTTAAAAAATAAATGACACAAAGAAGAACAAAGGAAATGAAATGGTGAAGAAAAACAACAAAGAACACCAAAGAAAAGTGGAAATGTAGATTTTAGGGCCAAAAAAAAGGAAATATAGGCTATGACACAGAAGAGGTATCAAGACAGAACCGAGGTCAAGAGGGCTTTGCATTAATCTCACATTATGACAGTTTAAGGTTTTGGTATTCTGATGAATTCCAGGATTGGGCTTTAACTGCTTTCATTTTGTTTGCTGGTCTTTAATCTTCTAACCCTGCGTTCTTAATCAGAACTCAGAGCAGGTTTTTAATCTCGCATGAATGAGGCCGCGGATTATGGGCCTCTGACCTTGCCATGCCTCGCAGCTGCTTCCTCCTCAAATCAAGTCTTTCGTCCTGTGTAGCTTGCAAAAGAGGATCATCTCAGTCTTGCACTACAATGCTGTAAATTCTGAACCGTATATAAAAGACAAACACTGGGGAACAATCCTAAGGTTTAAGATGGAAATTTGTAAATAGGTGCTTGTAGTGCTTTGGTGTTTGAGGGTGATATCCACGCTGACATGCATCAGATTGAACATTTTGTACAGATGCATCATTCCAGCGGACAGAGATCATATCTGATGTCTGCAGTATTATAATCATCTAATCATTTTGCTTTTTAGACGGAAAACCAGTTGTCATTCTCGGAGTGACATCTCTGTGCGCCTCCGTCAGTGTATGAGGTTACTCTTCAAAAACAGGTTCCAGTTTTATGAGTTGCTCTATGGCTGCTGGTGTAATTACCACTTTAACCTTGAGGATTGTGTTCTGAGGAAAACAAAATGAGATTGCTTTTTCTTTCATTGTCCCCAAGTGCTACCGTAGTTATTTCAAAGGACACAAAATAATAATTCACATCAGAAGACAAAAACATCTTGACAAAATTGCTTCTTCAACTCTACAAGACCTTCTTAAAGTGGTGTTTCTGTTCTGTACCAGTTTGTTTGATATAAGATCCTCTCCAGTCTGCAATGAAAGCGGAGCACTCAGGCCAGTGTCAGTTCAGATTATTGCTTTGTTAAGTCCCCAAAATTTAAACCTTAACAAAAGCACAACCCAATTTTCTTTTGGCAGCCTGGAACACAAACAACCAGCAGTAAAATTAATTACTAGTCATTGCTACTGATTGCTAAATGTTACTGCTCACAAGATGGATATTTGAGGAGGTTGTGTCACTGCAATAAATTTTAACTAAATGTTTACAAGAGTGAGAGAAGAAATAATAGTATAAGAAAGGCGATTAGTAACAAGCAATTAAGTTAACATTCCCTTCTTTTCTTATTTGGAACATTCTTTTTCTGTATCATAGGTGAATTTGTAAGCTTTGGCAAATGGCTGATTATTATAAAGTATTACAAACAGATCATGCAGATTGTTTGGTAACAGTTAAAAGCAGACTGATGTGTCATCTTAGTGTCAACCTCAGAACATCCAAACCTAATGTTTGTTGTGTACTTGGGATGTATTTTAAAGATTTTTGTCTACATCATCTATACCTGCAAAACAACGACTAAATGTTGCCCTAAACATTTAGACACTTGGGTGTGTGCCATTTACAGACAACAACGGATATGTTGATGGCTAATATGCAGTTAGGATTTTTTTTAAAAATAACATCTGGCTATGTGAAGGAGATGACAGCTTGTTTTCCTTTTTTTAATAGGTTGTACAGATTTTTACTGTCTAGAACTACCACTTCTATCCAATAGGCAACAACTTTACAAACTCCAATGACTGGCAGGTGATTTTTGAGGAAAGCTATCTTTCTTGCATCTACAGAATAACTCTGAAATCTTAGTTGTTTAAACTGCAGGGATTACAGGGATAGCTGTCAGATATGGCGTACTTTTTTTTTTAATTTCCTGTCTGCAGATTCCAAGGGTACCTTTGCTCTTCAAAGTGCTAGGGTCATTTATCAGCCTCCATCTGAGTCTGTCTTTAATTTCAACTCTTATTTAGTCTTCTCTACAACCTGGTGAATTATTCTTTGCAAAGCCGCAGCAGAAGTACTAAGCCTCTAGACAACTATTTTACATATTGTGTTTATAGACATGAACTTATGAACCTGTTTTGTTGATTTTGTTGGTTAAGGTCTTTTTTTTTATTTCAGAAAAGATCAATAGAAACTGTAGTTCAAACTGTGAGAACAAGTTAATTTGTTAGCATGGCCAAAAGATTTTAGTCAGAGCCAGAGATAAATCACAAGATTGTTTTTTTGTTTTTGTTTTAACCGGGTTTGTTATTGAGCTTTCTTTTACTCAATGAAATAACAGTTTTATTTAATCACATGATGAGATTACAGGAAATTACATATTTTTCTTTCAAGTGGGGTAACACAAACTCGTTGCCTTTCCTTATTTAGAGTTCAGTGTGCAGTTACCCTCCCTAAAGGTCCAGCCTGAGCCAGGAAAAAACCCTCTTATATTCCTCTAGTCACATCTGTCACATCTGGTGAGGTAGAGTTATACTTCCATCTACTGGCCAAACTCCAGTAGTGCACATGAACAAAGATTGGAATAAGCTGAAATAAAAAAATGAATGATAACAAAGTGTTGTTTATTTAAGTTTGTAATCCATAAAAGCATTTAATAAAAATACTGAACATGCAGACAAAATTACATGTAAGACAATGCCATCAATATTAGCTCTGCGTTAATGTGCAATAGTGCTTGAAACAAGCATATACAAAAATGCCTTCAACTTTTTGAATTCATATTACACAATTGCATAAGGCACATTTTGCATAAAATGAAGTAACCTCTTATTTTCCCTTGTAACACTTTCAGACCTACTAGAGTCTAAAATACATTAAGTATTCAAATAATGCTAGTTAGGTTAGCTGTGAAAATTTGTTAGTCTATTGGAAAAGATTCAATTAGTTCTATGCGTATTTAATCAAAGAAATAGCACAGTTGTAAATATTAATACAGTATGTGTTAAGATTACAAAAACAGACTAATTAGTGTAAAATGAAATGTCTCTTTTTCATACCTATTTGGGTGCACAGCATGATTCAAAACACAGTCAGGTTATGAGTTTCCCTGAGAAAAGCAAACCTACTTTTATCCTCCTAATTTTCAAATGGAAACTTTTAGGAATTACCTGAAAATTGCCTGCACCTTCAAAACAATGAATACTGGATAATGTTTTTGCTACAGTAAAATGAAGATTAGAAGTACAGCAAAGAAAATGCCTGACATGTCTATGCCATCGAATGATAGTTGCCCATACCAGGCAGACAATTATTCAGTGAAACACACAGGAAAGCATGTCTATCCCAAAAGAGGATTACAGTATAGAACCAAGTTTCACCCTTTGACCTGTGGGCCTGCATAATTACAAGTGACCATGTAGTTTAAGTCCAGTTACTATAAGCTGCTGTTCATATCCAGACAGGCGCTGAGCAGAGATGTAGGAACAGGACAGCCCGTATCTTCTGTGCCGGCCTGCGGCTCAGCGATTTGAACTGTTTGTACAGTTTGCCCGCTCTGCTCACACTCTGAGCTTACCAATTCAATTGCTGGAACAATGTTGGGAGAAGGGATGGGAATGTCTTGCGAGGAGAACCTGGAAAGAATCTGCAACTGGTCCTGATCAGAGCAAGATTCAACACTTTTACACAGACCACAAAGGCTCTGCTGCATCTCCTCAAGGTTTTGCTTTAGTTCTGTTTGCTCCTGGAGCAGCCGCTCTTTCTCACTTTTCTGTGGGGGAGGATAACAGTAAAGCGCACTCATTTTTGACCTTTTAATAATGCATTTGGATCATTTCATCTACAATTTAACTGTATTCATTTTTTTGAAAGCCCAGTTACTACTAACCAGTACTACCCCTTGTTACTCTACCTGCAGGCTAGCTAGCATTTTCTGCTCTCTGGGACACATACTGCAAAGCTGAGAAACCTGCAGCAGGTTCTTATAAAGAGAGCAAGTTCCAAGGAAAGACATAATCAACATGAGCTGAGGCTAGCTAGTTAGCACGTAATAAAATACATAAAAACACATCACTCAGTAGAGCTGGTAGCAAACATTTAACCAAAATTTCTCTTTGCTGTTCCTCAAAATTTCTCATATTCTCTCAATAGTATTTAATATACTAGTCCAGTCAGTTCAATCTATAAAACTATGTCTACCATTCATTACTAAAGGTATCTGAATAAAACAGGATACATTCAGTTACTTTTACCACCCTACTTACAGTGGCTTGCAAAAGTATTCGGCCCCCTTGAACTTTTCCACATTTTGTCACATTACAGCCACAAACATGAATCAACTTCATTGGAATTCCACGTGAAAGACCAATACAAAGTGGTGTACACGTGAGAAGTGGAACAAAAATCATACATGATTCCAAACATTTTTTACAAATAAATAACTGAAAAGTGGGGTGTGCGTAATTATTCAGCCCCCTGAGTCAATACAAGGGGGCCGAATACTTTTGCAAGCCACTGTACTCATTTTTATTGCTTAGCCCAAATAAGCTATATGGGTCCACCCTCTTGTGGGCCCACCATCCACCAGAAGGCGCACAGGGGTTCAATGCCATGCAGACTGGGGCAAAGGTTCTGGCAGTCCTATCCCCAGCTTCCGAAACTAGCTTGTGGTACACAGAATGTCGCTTCTCTGGTGGGGAAGGGGCCTGAGCTGGTGCACAACGTTTTGAGATACCGTCTAAATATAGCCAGGATTGTCTCAAAACACAGCTCAGGTTCTGAAACCAGTTTCCTGGAGAAGGGCTTGACTCTTTTCCACTCTGGAGCTGCCCTAAAAGGTGGCAGGCAGGGATAGGTATGCTTGTATCCCCCTGGTTAACTACCTGCATGTTGAGGGTTTTCTCCAGTGGATGAGAAGGTTGCTTTCCTAAGCGTTCGGATAGTGAAATGGGTCCTAACGGTGCCTTTGGGTTGGGAAATAGGTCCTGACTGAGGTTTGTGCATATGCATGACCCCCTCCCACAAAAAAAGTTGCTGGCAACCTGGCAAGACTGTATTATGTTGGTGAGAGGAAGGCATCCTACAATGAGTTGAAACATTAACTTGTTATTTATTCCTGCTTAAAACAGGTTATAATAGAATTCAAACTCTTATTTGATTTTCATATGTACCTATTTTCAGCGATATCAACTTTAATAGCAGGAAATTAACTAGGCTTATAATTCTTTTCTCTCTCTCTTTTCCCATATTTGTCAAGTAACCTATATTTGACAACAGCATAATAAACTGGGAAATTCTGTTTTTGTGTGTGTGTGCCACCCCAATATTTTTAGTAGCCCCCATATGTCCACCCCTATGAGAAAATTCTGGAGGCAACACTGCTGTTGTGGCGGTAATCCCAGAACCAGATGGTGAGCTATGGAACTCTAGAGGCAGCTGATAGGTAGCGGCAGGCCAAGTGGACTACAGTTCTTGCACTAGCTGACGCAAAAACAGGTGTGGGAGGGGTTTGGCGTGACCAAGAAACAAGACTTTTGGTCTGACGACTCAGGAGGGGATAATGGGGCTCTACTCACATTGTATACAATAGGCGTGGGATACTGCTGACCTCTACTGATGATATAAGCAGGTGGTGGGAAGTATGGGGTATCTGGTCTGTTGTTATGAGCCATTTGGACCCTGTGCAACCACAGCGAGAGCTTGGTTTGCATCGCTGGCAGTAAATCGGATGGCTGATGGAACTCCGCCAGGGGTCACAGATTTGTCACAGATTCTGTTCAGTTTTTTGGACACATCATTTGGTTCGTAGCCAAGTAGTGGAGGCTCTCCACTTTGGTGGTCTCAGCGTAGCTTTTTGCGAATGATGTGGTTGTGTTGCACTTCATCGGGTAGTGACCTCCAGCTTGCACTGCAGCGATTTGTGGCCAAGTGTGAAGCAGCAGAAATGAGAATCAACACCTCCAAATCCGAGATCATGGTTCTCAACCAGAAAAGGGTGGAGTGCCCACTCCGAGTCTGGGAGGAACTGCTGCCCCAAGTGGAGGAGCATCTTGGGTTTTGTTCACAGCTCAGAGGATAGCGGAGGCTGAGAGTAAGTAACCAGATAGGGGTCGCGTCTGCAGTGATGCAGACACTTTACTGATATGTTGTGGTGAAGAGAAAGCTGAGCAGAAAACCCAAGCTGTCAATTTACCAGACAAATTACATTCATACCCTAAACTGTGGTTACAAGGTCTGGTTAGTGGCCAAAAGAATGAAGATCATGGATACAAGTGGCAGGAATGAGTTTCCTTTAAAAGCTGACTGCGCTCTCCCATTCGGATAGGATGAGGAGCTTGGATATTAAAGAGTGACTTGTAGAGCTGTTGCTTCTCCACATCGACAGGAACAGTTGAGGTGGCACCTGACTAGGATGCCTCCTAGGTAAGGTGATTTGGACATGTGATACCAAGAAGAGGCACCCCCAGTGCTCAATGGGGAGATTATTTCTCTCAGCTGGCCTGGGAACAACTCAGTGTCTCCCTGGATGAGCAGGAAAAGGTGGTTTGGGTGAAGGAAGTCTAGGCTGCTCTGCTTAGACTACTGCCCCTGCAACCCGAGTGTGGATAAGGGGTAGAAAATGGATAGATGGATGGATATGTGGACAAAAGTGGTGGGGATGTGCCAGAAACAAGTGTCATCAACAAAGCTGCAGTTCACACTGGTCACCATGTCAAAGTCAAAAAAATATTACTAGTTTAAGAAATTGCATTATATCATGTTTAAGAGTATGTTTGGAAAATCAGGCATATTAGAGTCAACTTACTAATCCTTTGATTTCACATTCTAGCTGGTATATGCTGTCCAGTTTTCTCTTTCGGCACCGCTGTGCAGCCACACGGTTTTTACTTCGTCTACGGACATCATGGACAAAGTCCAGCTGTTCCTGAGTCAACGAATGTTTTTTCAGGAGCTGCTGAAATTCACTCCGGCTCAGCACTGAAATTTGCTCCACTGGGAATGGAAGCTGAACCTGAAGATTAGAGTTAAACAATTTAGATTAATTTATTTGACATCTTCCATTACCAATAACCAAACATCAGACACATATATAATAACAACAACCTCTTCTGCTCTTCTGTTGTTGGCCTCAGTATCGCCATCTGTGTCCAGGTCTGAGTCATCAGCAGAGTTTATTGAGGAGGACATACAGGGGCTCTTCTCTGCCTGAGACAAGCTGTCGGTGTGTGTAGCTGCATCATCACCTGTTCCAAGGTCCCTGAGAAAGGGACAGTCTCCTACACTGGCACTCAGGTCCAGCTGCTTAAGCCAGTGAAAGTCAGATGCTTTTGCTAGATTATTTTGTTCTACTGGATCTACAGGAAGTGGCTGAGCCTGAGATGGGCAGAGGTCAGACCAGAATCCTTTTGCCAGATGTTCAGCCACCTCCCTCTCCACACGACTTCTCTCCCCATATCCTTCTTCATGGCTTAGAGTAGTCAGTGCAGAGTTTGAAAGATCACCTGTCATTCCCTGTTCAAAGCGAGCCTCACTCTGCTTTATTAAAGTACTGCAATCTTCTGCCCCTGAAGTCTCGAGTGGACATGAGCTAGGGATGCAATTGGTTTCAGCACCAAGCGTCTCAACAGTTTGTTTAATTTTTCTGCCTGGTGGATCAATGAGTTCTGGTGGATTCACATCCCCTGAGGTTGACAGCTCACAGGATAAGCCGCAATCTGTCAAACTGATTTCACTTTGATTGCACGCGTCTCCCATCTCTAAAATGTCTTTTTCACAAAACTGAGAGGGATGATCTGCTTTGTCAGAGTTTGGGCACGGCAAAGGCAACATGGGGCACATGCCATTTCCTGTTAACTCTAGAGATAAGGGGGCCATTTGTGGTCCACAGTTCTCCAAACAGAAAGCTTCCTCCCTGCTGTTTGTCTGACCCTGTGTACTCTGTGGACACTGCGACCGGAAGTCTGTTTGTTCATCACCTCGTGAAGGCACTGAGCTGTGTGACTCACGTGATTCTGGTCGGCTACTCTCTGCACGAGAGCCAAAACTTGCACTAGGATCCCGGCTCTGGCAACAGGCTCTTTGCTTGACCGCCTGTGAGGATTTTTTGCTTTCAGAAAACTTTGGGATGAGAAAATCAAAGCATGTCGACTCCAAGTTGTGAAATCCTAAAACCTCAGCACTGCTGTGAATAGCATCAATGTTTTCTTTGGTAAAAAGGAGCTTTGATGTGTAGGCAAATTGAAGCAAAGGTTCAAACCCCTCTACGGTCACCTGTGGGGGAAAGACATAAATTGTTGAAACCTAATAAAACACAATGAAACTCAGGCAGCTCAAAAACTATATTTCAACAGGGCTCTTATGTACCTGTATTGATTAATTAACTTCCCAAACACTGCATATAAACTGTTTTTCACTCACATTATGAAAAAAAATGGACCAAGTAATAGAAGCTAGTGGACAGACAACAACTCTAACTATGCATACCCTTTTCATGGACAATAGGAATGAAATAATGGTGCCTGTATAACATTATCGCCATTTACTTTCAAGAATATAATCCATATTAGTTTTTTCCCTATATAACTTGGCTGAACACCAGGGCACCAACCTCATGTGGCAAGGTGATGATGGGATTCTGGCTGGTGACACTGGTAACCCTGCTGTGAAAGTATTCACTGCAAGAAGCCAAGACAGAGCAATGAGCACGGAAACTCCTGTCTTCCACCACCACCGTCACATCACACAGGACGTCCTGCTGTCTCTGCTCATTCAGACACTGCAGAACATGGGCGCTGTGCACTGCAGACTGGAAGGTGAACACCGATGTACGAGGAGCTTGGAGCGTCATAGTTCTTACAAGCTCAGCCTGTGCAAAAGAGAGCGCCATATGGAGTCAACGAAATGTCACGATTACACTAAAAACATTTCTCTAAGTTTATCAATGTTTATTATATAATATTGGCTCCAAAGTGGAGCAGTTTACACAATTGCTTAACAAGTGAAAGATTCCCAGCTCAATTCCAGGAAGAGACACAAATCTCTTTGAGCTGGGAAAAAAAAAAATTCTTCCAAATCATGCAGGAGTAACCAAAAGTAGCTTCTCCCTTCTTCTAGATTTTGCATCAATTTTGATTATTTTGTAAAAAAAAAAAAATATATATATATATATATATATATATATATGTATATATATATCAGTTTTCTTATAAAACAGGAAGATTCCTAAACGCAAATGTAATAATTAAATGCCAGCTTCTGTCTATGTAGACAGCAAAAAAAAAAGGCTTTCAATGATTTATCACAGCTAACTGTTATATTAACAGACTGCATGTAATTACCAATTTGACCCCATTCAATCAAAAACTGATGGCAGACCGTCTTATGGTAACATTTATTGCAGGTTTTAGTGACAGTGTTTATATGCTTAACAATCTCATTTTGTGGGGGAAAAAAATAAGTGAAGTGAAATAACTTTTTATTGGATAAAACAAACAATGACAATGTTTAACGTAATATGCAGTTAGAAAAAAAAGTGAGAAATCGCAATGTTGAGTATTGCGATGCTACCAAGAGCATGCAAGCATATCACAAAATGTTAGAAATCACAACAATAATGTATACCACTATATGAGACGGTTGTTTTAAATGTTGCATAAACCATAAATTCCTCAAAATATGCAGAAGGGTAGTTTTAGTATTATGTAAAGTTATGTAAAGGCTCAGGAACTTAAACTGCTGTTATGGGCAGCAGAAGTGGTACAAGACATCCAACCAGCTATTTGGCGAAACACTTGATTGTGAATAAAGTTCTCCCTCAAGGAAATTACTGATGAATAGTTAGTCAAAAAGAATTTAATCCGCATATAGATATAACGACATGTAAAAACATACTCCAGCGTGTTTTTCTTTTAATCTGACTAAAGTAATGCCTTTCAATATTTAGCTATCTAACTTCGCAAACATTTAATCTAGCTGATTATTAATAGTCCCCCACAGCAGGGAAATGTGGGTTAAACGGTGACTGGTTAACTTGTACGCCAAGTTCAACGCTAAAATGCTGACTCACGTTTAGCCAAGTTAATCAACTGGGCCTGGTGGACAAAGGCAACAAAATAATGTCCAAAATTATGATCAGTCCGTTATGTTACTGAAGACTTACAATAGATTCGTTCGGCTAAACAAATAACAGTGGTCATTGTCCGCAAACGGAAAAGCTTGAGGCTAGGCCAGACGGTTAGCTTTAACTGCGCTCAGCCCGTGTTTTCCCGTTGTTAGCAAAAAAAAAAAAAAAACAACCCCAAAACTGAAACATTCCGCCATTGTGACTTCACTTGGTGGTCTTTAAAAAGCCAAACGTTTACTGACCTACCATGCTACCTGGATAACACTGCCATTAGTAAATTTGGGGATAGGGTACAGATGCTTCTGGCCATTCCGAGCCTGACTTCACTGTACTCATGTGACAGCTTGGACAAGGAAGCGCTAGACGCACTTACTGCGCAGACTCAGTGCAAGTATCGGCAAACCAGCACACAGGAGAGGAGTTTGTCTTTTTGAAACATTTAATTACATGACATTGATTTAAAAAAGAAAAAATTATATATCAACATATCATCGATCCCAAGCTTTCATTATTATACTGAAACTGTGATTTCCAGTAACATATTGTCAATTCGCTGTCCAACTAGGTTTTTTGTACTGGTGTGAGACTGATAGAAAATGCCCTGTTTAACATTTCAGACACTGCCATACAATTTCAGACACTGACAGAACAGGTACAGGTGGAAATATTCTTTGATATCCCTTAAAAGGTGAAACTGAAGCAGCATTGGTTTATTTGGATTTCCTGAGTAGTGATGCACAATTAGAGGAGCCTTTCATAGAAGAGGAGGTAGGCTTGGCAGCTCTGGACTTTACTCTCACTCACAGCTTGAACGCTTGTGTCGCTGATGTGGAACCAGGATCCTCTGGGTGGCTCTGCATCTCCTGAAGGGAAACGATGAATTAATACATTTCATTTTTAGGATCAAGTATTTATTCTATTAACGGTCATGTCAGAGTACACCCACCGTCTGTAAGTCCATTTGATGAGGGCTGAGGGCACTCGCGCCGCACTTTCACATAGGCCGTGTAATGACCCGACCTCATTGTTCCACTGTGCTCTACGATGCCATACAAACCGTACAAGATCTGGTTATGTCCCTCTGGGATATTCTGTTTCGAAACAACTAGTGGTTAGCGCGTCTAAATTTACAAACACGGCTATAAGCGAATTAATGTATAATAAAACATGTTACTTCCCATACTTACCTTGCATTTGACTGCACAAAATGGAGCTAGATCCAGTATGAGAGGAAAGGTGACGTGTCTGTTCACCTTACAAATACTGTAGCCATTCTACAGGTAAGAAACATCTCATTAAAATTCCAAAAAGTGATTTTTTTGATTGCCTCACAAAAAGGGTTTTAATGTTCTTTAAAAGGTTGACTCATAACTCTGTGATAAAAACCTTATCCAACAGTGAACTGGATCAGTGCAGTACATACCTGTTGAAATCTCTTTAAATGAAGAGTAAGGACTGAAGGTGGAGAAGAGATAAGGATTTGCTTCAAGGCATCAGTGTAGATATTCTTCTTGGATCCTACACACAGCACAAAAAAGACAGCGAGTTTTAGCTGATCCCTAAACTACGTATATAGAAAGTTTAATAATATTATTAGAAAAGAAAATTACACATTTGTGATACTGTACTATGTAAAATGCATGTGCATAGACAACAGCAAAGGGCATTAAATAGCAGACTAAGTACTGATGGGGAAGCATTTTAAATACCTCCAGACTTGTTGTTCCCCAACTGCTGTTTGGTGCAGGTGACACAAAGTAAACTGTTGTTTTGCATGAGGGTTTCTACTTCTGTGAATTGAAAAAGGCACGACTGCACTGAACACTCCTGTTTCTCTGGGATTGTCCTGGCAGCCAGCGTGTGGAAGGCCAGCTCTGGGTCTTGGTTTATTACTGTATATTCCTTAGTCTCCAGCACTCCATCTTCACTCTCCATGCTTTGCTCCATGGCTCCAGCGTCTTCTATAAAGGCATCATCCAAGGTTACTTTACTCATTTCCCTCACCAGCTGTGTGTCTTCGTCTTCTGTCCTGTCTTCTTCCTGACCCATGTTAGACATTTCATTGCTTACGGTGCTGTCCTTTGAGTGCTGCTCCTCAGAGAAGACAGTAAACCGGTTGCTGACTGATGAGTCATGGTCACTCGCTGAATCCTCATCGTCTTCTTTTTCCTGCTCAACCTGGACTGCGTTATGGGGCTTTTGGTCCTCTTCAGACACACTGACTGGAGCATGATGTTGTGAGTCTTCTTCAAGTGTTTCATTGTCAGCATTTTCCCTGTCCTTTGCATCTGCAGTAGCATCTGTGTGTTTGCTCTCAGCCTGGCTCGGAGAGGTGAGACTGTCCAAAGTGACTCTACCCTCAAGCTTCTGCTGTCGTTTTTGATGCTGAAAGTCAAGATGGATTCATTTGGATTAATTAATGAATTAAGGTTAAGACAAAAGAAACTTCCTTCAGTATGCATTCACTGACACACCTTTGCCTGCTTCTTTGCCTGCTTCTTGGCTTTCCTCTGCTGGTACTTGCTGCCAGCTCCAGTGGGAATGTCATCATTCCCACTGGCCCGAACAGGGCTGCTGCTGTCATCCTGGCTTGAAGCACTGGTCTTCTTTTTTTGGTTCTTCTTTCTATATGCCTATAAGATGCCACAATAGGGAACAATAATTAACGCAGACATTAACAAATAATTACTCAAGTAATTATAAAAAAAAACAAAACAACCCAAACACCTGCTTTACCTCATCAGAAACAGGAAGGGAAAGATCTAAAAACATCTCTGTGACTACAGAAACCTGTAAGCATGAAGAAGTGGATATTTTTAGAGTGGCATCATCAGGATATAGTCTCTTCTTACTTTCTGGTCTTCATACATACCGTTCTACACTGCTGACACATTATAGTGCTGGTAATTTCACCACCAAAAACTTGGTCAACAACGTTTTTTAGAAATCCATTTTTCTCGTACTCTGAAAGAAGAAATTCAATGTCAAAGCCACATTTCTCAAAGAAAGGCTACTGTGCAAAAACTTCATAACAGGAAGGAATGTACATTTGTTGTTTATATAACACTGATTAATAATCCATAGCAGAATTACTTGCCTTTTAGTAGAAATTTTAGCTCTCCATCTGTGCCTTCTCTAGATTGTTTCAATGTGTCCATTAATCCTGAGCTTATTCTCTGTCGACACAGATACAGTCGTTACATTCAAAAGATAAAAGTTACCTTTGATTAACCACTAGATGGAGACATGCATCATCTTCTGTTCTTCACAGAATCTTAATTTTAGGGCTTTTGCCCTTAAAATTGGCTCTTGTAAAACCTCTGCAGGGTGAAAATGAACCAACCTTTTGAGAAGCAGAATTATAAGGCCATTAAATAGGAGTCAGAAAATGCTTTTAATTCCTTACATTTTATGCCACAGTTGATTGATTTGTGACTTAATTTTTTAGTCTGCCTAGCTTTATACCAACGATCCTGAATGAGAAATTGACACTGTGCAATTCATATCAGCTGGTACACATAAAACAACTCACTATAGCAGTGTTCTGCTGTCAAACCAATCTACTGCAATGTAACATATAGCCCTCTGGAGAGCCACAGTTCTCATTTTAATAGAACCCTTCTACCAGACTTAAATATGGGGAGACCTGTTTCAAACTCAGTACACACATTGTGCTCCTCAGCTCTCATGCCATCCAGCAGGTAGCGCAGCAACTCTTGGCTATCTTGCTGCTGAAATCCTTTGAACCTGGCAGCCCTGTACAGATAACATGAATGATGAGCCCCACTTGCACTAATGCTGGGAGGTACATTTTTAAGCACATCTTAAGGTTGACTTTTACCATAAAACTATAGTCATTCTTACTTTTTACAAACTTGTGTGAACAGCTCCCGTGGTGTTACTACACTCTTCTTAGATTCCTGAATCTCACAGAGTAGGTGATACATAGCCAAAGTTAGGGATCCGGGACGGTCCAACTGCACTTCTATAGGCTCCTGTAATCATAATAAAGAATGTCAGTTATAAACAGTAATGCGTAGAGGAACATAACTACTGTATTAAATGGGGGGAAAAAAAAACAAAACAAAAAAAACCACACCAGATCCAAGGAGGCATCAGGTTTAATGTTGAGACTTTTCTCTTCTGTCACTTTGTTGAGAGTCTGTCTTAAGAGTTGTGTTTGAGACAGATTCTGGAAAAGAAAACAGTAGCAATCAAAAATAACTCTCACTGAACTCAAGACCGGCATCCCGTAAGGATCAATCTTACCTGGATGACTGCATTAAAGAAACAGGTGTTTCCCAGATTGCTCAGACCCTTTACTGAAACACCACAATTCTCTTCAGTTGTGCTCTTCTTCTGAGATTTCCCAACAGTCTCTTTCTTTGTGTTTTTCTTTTGGTGATCCCCATTTTCTTTGTTTTCCTTGTCCTCATTTTCATCTTCTTTTACAGTCTCTGTCTTCTGTTTAGCTTCCATCAAGGCATCTTCCTCCTTGACTCCTAAAGAAAGCAAACAGGGTGGACATGGTTATGAAGCAGGGTAATGTATGTGCTTGTTAGACTTCCCCAGTGGAACCTACTTTTCTGTGGTCTTTTTATGGAATCTGAAGACGTTTGCTTTTTCAGGTTGGTTACTAGCTGAGCCAAATGCCCTGTTCTGGAGTAATGGACTTCATCATCACATATGTAACACCTGCAAAAAACCAAAAACATATTATTCTCATTTCAAACACGATGTAGAGGCCTATGATCAGCAAAACAACATAAAACGCTCACCACACACTAAAGTTGTCCAAACTGACCACCAAGCAGTGTGGATCAGACCGTGGAGTTTCATAATGTTTGATGGCATGCTGATTCTCAGAATTTCGTCCACATCCCTGGTGGAAAAGATGCATTTAGAAAAAATGCACGCCTTTTTAAATCTCAATGACAAATGGGTACAAAATAAATCTCACTCTATGGCCGCATTTCAAGCACATCCACAATCCCGTTTCTCGTTCCTCCTCAGCATCCTGTGGCAGAGAGGTGTTGATATTTTCTTTATTTTCTTCCTGCTTACAATCCTGACAACTCGTCCAATCTGAGTTACCAGAAAGTTTCTTGAGGAGAGTTTGGTCTGTTCCCTTCTTAATATGCCTGCAGGATGGAACTGTGACAACAAAGATTTAAATGAAAAGGAAGTCTCACACTAGGCTTTCCACAGG
>VVHJ01033078.1:0-21581 GCA_015107715.1 Tylochromis polylepis | reverse complement strand
ATGTCCAATAGTTCATCCGCAGAATTATCCACTAATTATCGCTGCACTTGCCTCTGTCATGGGAGATTAATGAGGAGCGAAGTGTGAACTGGCTGTTAATGGCAAAAGAGCGAGTTCAACAAAAAGCAGGTGAAATTACGAGTGTTTAATGTGTGCTGGCGCACAAAGGGAAACTCTTGCGATAATGGATCAGTGAGGACATCTGCTCACCCTCGAAGGAGTTATGTGGCGACTATGTGCGAACCACCGGCAAATTGTGTATTTTTGTGTATTTCACAGGAACATGATGTTGAGACCCCTTATGGGATGCTGCATGTGGTGATCCGAGGGGCGCCCAAGGGAAACAAGCCCGCTATCCTCACCTACCACGATGTGGGGCTGAACCGTGAGTATTGTGTTGGTGTCTTAACACATGCTCCTGTTTCTGCACTTATCAAAGGTGATAATTGGCTTCCACATCGCGTTGTAGCTACCTTCACTTTGCGAGCGCGCGCACACACACACACACATACACACACACTTTTTCAGCCTAAGTCACATTTAAAAGAAGCACATGTTTAGAACGTGTGGGTTTTTTTTTAGAGGAAATGAAATTGTTTTTTAAGCCTGTAACATCTTGGTCATCATCAGATCCAAACCAAGCAGAATGGCACACAAAGCAAACAAACCAAAACAAACTACATCCTGATATATCCTGAAAGGTTTGGTTTACGTTTAGGTTCAGTCACTGATGTTGACTGGCACCTCAGGCGGTTGTATTCTGTCAGTGGTTGTCCTTTTATTTGGCCTAAAAGTGTAGCCACTACAAAAAAAAGATCCAATCTTAGAAAAAGGATGAAGAATATGATTGTTAAAATATGACGTATATTTTACAAAAGCCTGCTTCTTCTCATAATGAGGCACAAACACTAGTATTACACCAAGTATTGTGGTAGGTAGTGAAGTTCACTAATTTGAAGCAATATATTATAAAAAAAATTTGACATTTTCTTTGTCTTCATAAACACAAACACCTAATTTTGATCGATTTTTATTTATTTATTTATTCAAAAAATAATCATTCAGGAAAATCTGCTTGATATAAACTGAATGTGTACCAATCAAGAAAAGAAAATTACATGTAATCAGATTACTTGAAGTCAACAATTTTGGGCATGTATACTGTTCTAGTGGTGGAGGTCATGGTAAACGTGGTCAAATATTTGAGAAATGAGGTCACCTGTGAAACGAAAACTCAAACTTTACTCTAATCATTCTGACAGTTTTTTATAATCTTGGCTCTCTATGATGTCAGCTCTCGCTATGAACACTGAGGCCCCCCACAACTAATGTTCAAACCTGCTGTTTACAAGAGCCAGCCAATCAGAAGAAACTTGGCATGAACATGAAAGTGTCTCTCGGTTTCTGACAGACGATGCACTGAGTCACTGCACCGGAGTCCAGGACAACATAATTAAGGATTAATTTGAAGCGGGACTCATTCAAAGCTCCTTCAGTAGATTCCAATCATCAGTATAAAGGTCTCCTCTAAAACTAAGACTTCATCATGTAACAGAGACAAATCAAAACCATTAAATTACTTAAATAGCTACATGCATTTGGTGCTTGGCAAGATTAATTATCTTGGACAAGAAAATATATCATCATCATTAGATAACACATCATCGCAACTCTTTTGATTTTTATTCCATGCACCAAGTGCTGGATGCTGTCATGACACTCCCATCATTGTGCAAGGTCACGGAGTGCACTACCTGCACTTAATTTAATAAAGGCTGAGTAGCCGTGAATTTAATGAGGCGTATGCGTAGGTGGGGTAAAAATAAGAACAATGAAAAAGAAAACAAAGCATTTGTCTTAAACTGAGACCGTGAAAGGCATCGATGAAATGTAGGTCAGAAAAACATAGACATCATGCAGAGGGAGGCGAGGCGGGGCCAGCGGCACTGCGGTGCTGCTTTGATGGGTGGAGATGGGATAAGGAGGGTGGGGGTGAATTAGGTGGAGCTGATATGCATGACTGCAAATATCTGACTACATTTTTCTGCATCAGCCTGTCTCAGCTGGTGAATATATATATATATATATATATATGTATACTAGAATAGAAAATGTTCTGCTGCTGCAGCAGAACCACAGGGCCATTAGTATTCACAGCTGGTCACTAAATCAGTTGACTGCAGCACACAATCACATAGGATGGAGCAGGAAAGCGAGGGATGAAAGGAGTCACAGTAAAAAAAAAATAGAAAGCATAAAGAAAAATTGGTGGGGGGCTTATTGTTCCATTAAAATGACTCCCAATCAGCAGATGGCACAGCAATCTGGCAGTTCCCTCGATTAAAAACAGATCTAGAGAGAACAAGAGAACAGGAGGGGGCTGGGAAAAAATAGAAAGTGAAATAAAGATAAAGAGATTAGGAGTGCAGCAAAAAGATAGAGAGGCAGAGGGAGAGGAGAAGGGCTCATTTAAGAAGTAGAAATCAGGTCACAGAGTAGGAATTGTTAGGAAAGAAAATAAAGTATTATATCTAATTGCACAGGATGTGGAGCATTGGAAATAAAAGGAGAGGCAGAATGAGAGATAGATAAAGAAAGTACAGAGGGAGAAAGTAGGTCACGGAGTCAGTAGGAGCGTAACGTGAAAGAGCTGACCGGTGATTCAGCGTGCTCGTGATGAGAAACTTCTCACGTTAGTGGTCACGTAGCATTCGCATTATTGCCTACAGGCTGGCACTGCGGCAAAGACAGAGCATCCAGCTTCCCTCCCCTGCTTTTCATCTCTAACCTAGTTGTCTTGTTAATTGGTCCGTTTAATTAACATTGCTCAGGCAGAGCCCAAGGAGGAAGCAATGTTGCTGCATGGTTTACTGAGTCTGACACACATGAGCAGCAAATAGGCCGACTGCAGAGCCGGTGGGAGGAGGGCATAAGGAGAACTGACATCTATTATACATGAAGCTATTTCAGAATTTAATGTTCTCTATAGTGGTTCAGGAAATAGAGCTCTTCAGTGAGGGAAATCCTCAGTGACACACTGGAAAGAAATCAGTCGTTCCTTCCAAGAAAACAATATGGATCCTCTCTTTTTTGTGCAATGAATGTCCCACTACTGTATATCAGAAAAATATGCACCATCTCCATACAGCCCTTGGCTGTTCTCACTGTTTTCTCATCACCAAGCATCAGTGAGATTTGAAGATCATTTTCAGGCCATTTTCTAAAGTGTTACACTTTAAGTCTGTCATATAAAAAAAACTACATTAAAATAAAGATAAATTCATCAGTTCACTTAGAAACAAAGGTGAATAGAAGCTGTATGTCCGATTTGCTAGAAGGAGACTTTGCCTTTCCTTGCTGGCAGAGGAGCTGCACAGATGGCCACCTTCAAGATCCTCTCAGAGTGTGGGGCACATTCAATGTGATCACGTTCCTCTGCTCCCAGCCCTCCATCCTCTCACCGCATGCTACCTCTGCTTATTTCCTCACTCTCCTACAGACAAGCTGTGCTTCAACGCGTTCTTCAATAATGAAGACATGCAGGAGATCACCAAGCATTTTGTGGTGTGCCACGTCGATGCCCCGGGACAGCAGACTGGAGCGTCGCAGTTCCCACAAGGGTATAAAACAGCCCCAATTCTGCATTTCTTGAAAAACAACTAATGAATGGAGAATTATTTATTGTTCGCTGCGTTAATTATCCCGAGGTTAGTGGATTCGTTTACAAACTGAGAAGTTTTATAGATTTTTCTGCCTTAAACTATTAATTGCATCAATGTCTTAAATTGTCATATTCTCTTTTATTGATTATATCGTAGAATAATTTTATGGATTATGGATTTATGTAGTTTTATTGTATTTATTTATGGTGGTTATAATGGTTTTACATTTGAAAAGTCTTATTGTGAGCTGGTCAGTCATTAGAAAAACACTAAATTATGATTATTCAAACCTGTGATTCCTATTAAGGAGATTCTTGGAGTTAAAAAAACAAACAAATGAAAAACCAAACCTACAACACAAAAAGGGTAGCAGCGGACACAGGGTAAGTTCATTCATCAGTGGTCATCAGTGATAGTGGATAACACGTTTAAACATTAGCTAAATGAGTGCAGATAGCATCATCATCTACAACCGTCCAGATCCTGCCTCCGGTTTGTAGCACATAGAGTTGTATGTAATTACTTTCACTTTAAAAAGCATCCACTTTTACAACATAACGGGCGGTTGACATTTGAAAGAAAAATGTTGAGAGTAACTCATCTGAATTCTGAATCTGATAGATTTTTAAATTGGTTCAAGTGAAGTGAGTCATTACTTTCTCTCCATAGGTACCAGTACCCCACCATGGACCAGCTGGCTGGCATGCTGCCCACTGTGGTGGAGCACTTTGGGTGGGTGCTCTGTGCTTTGAATTTACATAAATTCTGTATTCGTCCTGTATTTTTATGTTAATTTGTTCAAAATCATAGAAAAAACTGTTTCTGCTCCCATTTGCGTTCTACACAAAATCACCTCAAATGAAACAGAGCATCGAGCGTCTTCTGTTCATTTAATGAGAACTGTGGAAAATAAATTGATAGCACTAGAAAATATCAGCTGTTGCCAGCTGGATATAATTTTAGGCTGAGCCTACAGTACCTTTCATGTCTCAGATGTAGAACACTTGGCTGTGCAGGTGTAAATTTCCCATCTGTGCATCCTACAATAGTTTTCTGTAATGTAGGCACTGCAGCAATACATGTGGTATGCACACATATGAATTATTTAAAGCGTTGCATCTTTATTTATCTGTCGAACATTGGACCTGATGGACCGTTGATCTTGTTTAGATTCAAGAGCATCGTTGGAATCGGTGTTGGAGCTGGAGCTTATATTCTGGCCAAATTTGCTGTAAGTCAAACTCTGATTCTCCTGCTCTGTTCTGTACGTCTGTCCAGAAAGTTATTCATTGTTCTTTATGAAACAACAGTGGCATTTCCATTTAGGTGTGCAACAAGATTAAGCTTCTTTTGTCTTTCACGCTCAGCTGATCTTCCCTGACCTGGTAGAGGGTTTGGTTCTGCTCAACATCGACCCCAATGGCAAGGGATGGATTGACTGGGCTGCTACCAAGGTACCTCTCCTATACTGTATCCATCCATTAATCCATCCATTTTCACATTTATGAGCCTATATATGCCTTTCATATTCCTCATTGCAATAACTCTCTGTTTCCCTTAGCTGTCGGGTCTGACCAGCACTCTGCCAGATACGGTGCTGCCACATCTTTTCAGCCAGGTAAACTCAGCATTGGGAATTTAAATTAGACAGTATAAAGTTGTTTAATTTCCAGTGTGCTTAACTTTCTGAGGTCAAAGTCATCGCCGGTGCAAACCATAGATTCATAACCCTAATCCAAACCACATTAGAATATGTGATTTTTGTTCTTTTCAAAAATTGTTCTTGCCTGGGAACTTGGGAGAAAAAAACATTGTCATTGGCAAAAAAAAATGGTCACAGTTATTGTTCACTCAAAGAAAAAAGCATATTTACTGTAACTCTCTGAGGTCTAATAACAGGTTATTCATTCTAAGAAGAAATCATCATTGTTTTAAAAACAAAGATCAAGTATTCAGATTACCGAAGGTACCAGGTATGGCTAGGGTTTGAATTCAGCACCAGTTCAGTGGAGGTTAAACCTCACAGAGGAACACAAAAAACAAATAAATAAATAAAAATACAATTTAGTAAAGTAATTTTATCATTTGTTTATTCTTGTATAACTGCAAGTATTGCTGACCACAGCTGTATTTCTGTGCAGGAGGAGCTGGTGAGCAACACCGAGCTGGTGCAGAGCTACAGGCAGCAGATCAACAACAACATCAACCACTTCAACCTGCAGCTTTTCTGGAACATGTACAACAGGTGGAAACTCAAACTCATTTTATCTAAAGTCATATAAATATATGTAATATGAATAATACATGTAAAAACAAACATAAACACACAGCCTTTTTTTAAACTCGTCTATCCCGTCTTGCCTCTTTCAGTCGGAGGGACCTGGAGATGAACCGCAGTGGGACAGTGCTTAACGCCAAGACCCTGAAGTAAGTCTTCAGACATGCTTTTACAGCATAGTCTTGTGTAAGGTTTAGTGGAGGTTAAAGTTTTTGCTTTTGTTAATTTTGGACAGACTGACACGTCACCAGGATCAGCTGACTAGCTATTAGAATAATGAGTTTCTTGTGACAGACAGAAAAATTCTGATAACTTACTAAAAATGTGTTTCCTGTGTTGAGTATATACAGTGACATAATATTATAAACAGCTATCAAAAGTTAGATGATATAATGTAAAAGATGCTCTTGTAAAAGGCATCTTCAAACATGTAGTCTGGACCCGACAGCAGAACAACAGAAATATATTTAATCAGAGTTCCCAGAGAGTTACGTGTGCTGTAAGTGACAATTAGCAAAATCATGTCAATGCTTAAAATTTTTAAGACGTTCACAAAGAATGCTGATGGCCTCTAGGTGTCCTGTGATGTTGGTTGTTGGAGACAATGCGCCTGCAGAGGAAGGAGTGGTGAGTCATTCTTTTTTTTTTCTTTCTCTGTTTGTCTATAGCCAGTTAAGACAAACCAAAGATGTTATTCTGACATCAACTTGTATCTTTCAATTGGATTCATATTTTGTATGCATTATTTGGATAGCTGGACTGATCGAAGTCTTCTCTTTCTTACTTGCAAAACGTCAAAACAAGCAGCTTTACCTTTATTCAGACCGATGTTTCTGGCAATGTGACAAACATAAGTCTAGTTTACGCTCTCTTTTAGCTCCGCTTTTGGTCTCCACCAGCTCCTTGGTGAAAGCTCTGGTTCTTTAGTTGCTAAATGTTCACGTGTTAATCACTAACTGTGTTTGTCTGATGTTGGGAATCAAGTGTAAAGGGAAATTTAAGGTGTGTTGCCACCAATAATGACACCATGAATGCACTGAAGCTCCACGAAAACTTGTAATAAAAACAACTGTATTGCTTGACCAATGCATTTTGTATTGTAGCCTTCATCAGGGGCATCACAAAAAATTACACTCTTCCTGTTTATGTACCAAACACGATCCCGCGCAGGTTTTATATTGGTCACGCCCCAAATGGCCTTACACCATCAGTAGCAGAACCTCCACGCTGTTACCATTAAAGCACTGAAATAACAGCTGAATAAGTAGCTAAAACTCCTAAACCCACATTGAAGCTGAAGATTCAGTGGATAACTCTCTGCAGGTTTTAAACATTTCTCACTTGATGTATCTACTTTGAACGTATCTTCGATAAAATGTGCAGCGTGAGACCACTTAGAGTTGTATGATGGACTATTTTGAGGGGACTTGGAATTGGTCTGTGACCTCTTTGTCCCATCATGTAGAAGCTGTGATTCATCAGCTTCTTTTCGTCTTTATGTTGCTTCTATAAATTCCCCACAGAGCTGACTCAATTTGTCAGAGTAAACAAAAATTAGCTTACCAGCGGACCATCCCCTCCTTCTTCCCCCACCTGTTCTCACTATGTTCAGTATTTTGTTCTCAGTCTGTAACTGACTGTGCTCATTCATGAATAAGGAAACAGGTCAGCCAGCAGGGACATCTCTACACGCCTCCTTCTCCCCTGTCTGTCTGTATTACTATAGGTGTACTATAGGTGTGTGTGTCTATTTGTGTACGTGTTCTCCAGAGGCCAGATGGCCTCGCTCTCTTTCTGGGGCTGTCTGAAGTGGCCCAGATATGTGTGCTTCTGCACCAGTTAATCTGCCGCCTGTTCAAATTGAAATCAAATCACTCCATCCTCTGTGAGATGGAGAACGAGATGCAGGGAGAGTGATGTTGTTGTTAGAAAACCTCTTGGAAAGATAGAAGGATGGAGAGATGGAAACAGGGATGGAGGGAAGGGAAGCGAGGAAGTGAGAGATGCAAACAGAGGTTATTTTATTGGATGTGACAGATGGAGGTCACATTAATATTTCATATCTGCTGATATGACCAGCTGAGGCTGCCGAGTGTGCTCCACTTACATGATGCTTTTCTTTCTTTTCTCTTTTTAAGCACAAATATATTGCTCATTTTGTACATGCTTTTTTTTTTTTTTTAAATTTCTCGTTACTGTACAGTCTCTTATTTTAAGATTCTTTTATTTTTGTGTGAATTTGCATGCTCCATCTGCCTGCCACTTTGCTGCTGGAACACCTGAATTTCCCCAGTGAGGGACAATAAAGGCTATTTCTATTCTATTCTATTCCGTTAATGCAGAGTGAGTGAAGAAGCAGAGAAGAGGGTTATGTAGATAGACGCATATTTATCAGAGTCACATTTGCATTTCCTGCAGCTAATTTGCAACTGTTTTGTTGTAACTATGCAAATAATTTGTAATTGTTATGCAATTATGTATCAGCAGATGAAGCTCCTCTCAAGAACTTTTACGAAAAAAAAATTCTCATTTTATTCAAAAAAGTGTAGACATGCATTCATCTCGCAGTTATATGTATGCATTTTGTCAGGATTACCAAAAAATGTATTTTGGGAAACTGTGTGAAGGATTAAAAATTAAATGCAGCAGAGAGCAAAAACATGTTCTCGCTGGTTTGTGTGCACGATGCCCTGAATGTGCTTTTGCATGTCCACATGTGAGCAGTTAGGCATCATTTGTGTGTCTGTGCACATCTGTGTGTGTACACACTGCGGATGAATCTTATCCTGCTGGAGTGAGTCATCTCTGCAGCACACTGCAGTATCTGGGTCAGCCACATGCACACTGCTGTCATCTCCATATATGGACTATACATTCACCATTTCTGATAAAGTCCTGACACTGTTTATCGTGGAGTTTAAAGTTTTCTATCTATAGCAAGTGTTTCAGTGCGTGCTGAAAGCACACCAGTACTCTATATGGGTTAGTAGTTTAAGGTGTGTCGTGTCTTTTTTAATTATAGCAAGCAGTATCATTTGGCTTTATAGTTTTCGCTCGCTCACTGCAATTTGCAATTTCAAATCTTAGACTTGAGTCTTGCGCTGAAGTCTAAATCTACAAGTTCAACAGAATCAGAACATCTTCATTAAGATAGGCCAACAGTGGATGTTAGTTATGAACTCGATGTCAGCTCACATTTCCCCAATCAACCTTTGAGTGTGTTCACATGTAAGGGCAGGTTTTGGCATGATATGGCCAAGCACATGGACATGAACAACAGCAGAGCCCCAAAAAGAAGACCAAGCTACAATCCCAAACAGATATGAGGAATTAAAGTATATTATCCAGGCTAAAAGTGACACAGTAAAACCCGGATAGAAGTCTCTGCAGGATATGTGGTATATAAGGCATAACTGGTTAAATGGTACATGGCATGTGCCCTGGTAAGAGGTGAACACCTTAACTCTTTCCCCCTTGGATTAGGGGTAAGTCTTGTTTTCCAAACTGGTAATTTCTGTCACATTTGCTCAGTCAGAAGAATGTGAGCTCTGCCTGTACAGCTTACTAGCACTACCCCTGGGAAAAATCCAGAACCTGTTCTTATGTTTTTATTGATATATACCGAGGTTTCAAAACTCATCATAACGGGTACAGTGGAGGTCGTCAAATGCCATCTTTATGGGGGAAAGAGTTAACCCTAAGAAGCCAGGGTTAAACCTTGTGCTACCTTGTTAATCTCAAATCCTGATTTGTAGTACCTTTTTTAAGTGTTACTATATTTAGTATGTGTGCAGAAAATTACATAGTTTGGGAAATGTACTGATAATGGCGTCACCAATCATGCTAGTGTGACTTTTGGCCCCTGGCTCTGTATTCTGCAACAATTTTTGACGTAACCACTAAATGTAATCAGTGACTCCCAGCTTTTTGCAGGCCATGCACACCACTACTGTAAAACACAAGTACCTGGTGGTTTTAACTTATTTTGCCTGGGAATAAAGAAAGGCCTTTCGACAATATATTTTTGTGTGTTATTAGGTTTTTAAAAATTGTATCTGCCGCGTTACTGACACTAACTTTCCAGGCCTCAGTAAAACACTTCCTTGTATCTGAATAAATATACCAGACAAATAAATGTGATTATACTCGAATATTATCAGTAAACCTGTGGACGTTTATGTTATGTTGCCCGATAAAGTCATCAGAAAGCATGTAAAAAGACACGTAATTGTTCTTGCTATCGCATCTGGTCCAGCTTGGTCAGCTCAACCTGCTGTTTTGTCTTTAAGGTCGAGTGTAACTCCAAACTGGACCCGACCAACACCACCTTCCTGAAGGTAAATGTTTTCCCTCATTTCACCTACTGCTGCTGTAGATTCACTGAAGATACATTTTAAAGTCAGACACATAGATGTGATCATCAGCAATAAAATGCCTTGTTTCACTTCTGAGTAATTTTCTAAAAGGCTATTTTGACCCTTTTTAAGCAGAGGAAATTCTCACTATTTTTTAACACCTTTTAACTTGTTCTAAAATGATTTAAAAAAATTTTTTATTTTAGTGTAGTGTTGTTCGAAGAAACGTGTTCAGTTTTGTTAAACATCCTAAATAGCTATATCTTAATTAGTCTACATTGGAAGTAATTCAGTGTGTAGGAAGTTAAAATAATAAATCTGAACACATTTACAAACATATTCACAAATATGAAATACTGGTAATAGTTTTAGACATGCATAAACTTAGGTCAATATATTCTGGCAGAATGTTTCAGAAAAAAATAATAACACAGACATTGTTTACCTTGATGATAAAGTCTTTAGCAGTGCATTGAAATTTTTTGTTATGAGAGAGCACAGGGGATCGAAGATGACACCAAAGACACCAGGTGATACTAACTTCCAACCCCAAAAAGCAAAACTTGAACAAATAAGAGACGAAATGACCAGCTAGATAGATAGATGAGTCATAATCCACGGGGAAGGACTGACAGAAGAAGAGCTAGAAGTCACCACATATAGCAGACAGAGAGAAGCAGAGATGGTTGTTTGATCATATGATAGTTGGCTGACAGCTGCTGTCTCCCTCCGTGGCAGATGGCTGACTCTGGTGGACTGCCCCAGCTCACACAGGTAACACAAACAAACCACTCTGCATAATGAAGATGCTGCTACACAGACAAATCAAATAAAAACACCACAGAGCACGAACTCGCCGTCCACATTTAATACGCTGTTTGTTCGGAATTCCGTGGAATAAAAACTATGATGTGTTGTTTTATAGCCCGGCAAACTGACAGAAGCCTTCAAGTATTTCCTGCAGGGGATGGGCTACAGTAAGTCTCCAAACCACCGTACTTAGTGAGACAGAGTGGGATTTAATGATTTTTGTTTTGTTTTATTTTGAAAATCTACTTTCAGGTGTATTTTTGTAGTGTTGAGTGAGTGTGCTATGATGTATTTTATGCAGAGGGTTATGAACAATATTAATCTTGCCCTCTGTCTCCCTTGCCCCGTTCTT
Organism: Tylochromis polylepis; assembly: GCA_015107715.1. Lineage (NCBI taxonomy): Eukaryota > Metazoa > Chordata > Actinopteri > Cichliformes > Cichlidae > Tylochromis > Tylochromis polylepis. The sequence continues at coordinate 10,124 of VVHJ01033078.1, read as the reverse complement.
TCAGTCGCTAATGTGAAGGATCGGAGGTTGAGTGGAGGGCCAGGTACTTCCTCCTCCCCGTTCACCTCTGACCTGTTATTGCCCTATTCAATGATTGTGGCATTTTAGAATTTCTTTTGAATTTCATTTGGTTGTGAATATAATATTTTGGGCTGCAATTATTATTATTGTTATTTTTTTTTACTTTTGCTCTCATTTTTGGAGTTTCTTTTATCCTAAGGACATTAACCCCCCATCTTTTTTTAATCAAATATAATTTTTCCTCCAATGGAAAAATATACTGCCCTTACTTCCACTCCCCCCATTCCTTTACCATTGCATCTCCAGTCCTGCTCTTTGCATGGCGTTCAGCTAGCTTTGAGCAAAGACTTACAAACTAAGTTAACAATAATTCACCATGTCTTTAAAAAACTTAGACAATTAGAAAATAAACTGTTGACAAAAACAAGTTATTTTTAGTTACACTGGTAAATTGTATTTTCCACTTATATCACAGAAAGATGGAATGAAATGAATTGAACTTTGTTTAGAAGATTTAAAAAGTAATAGCTTACCTGATGGGAGAATTTGAAGTCTAGAGCGACGAGTGTTTTTCATTAAATCTGCAAAGAGCCATGATTTTCTGACCTTGTTTGCTACTAATTTTATTTTAAAAATCAACTTTGATATTCAAATATGCAAGGTTTACCTCTGCATTCCAATTTATTACAAATTATGGCTTTTTGCTCATTTTTCCTACCAGCAAATTTGAGTTTTATTTCCAGTGGGAAGCAGTTTTTAACAAAACAAGATACTCAGATAAAAATGGAGGTCAAAGTAGAAATATTAAACTTTAATGTGCAAATTGGCTGAAAACAGGCTCCTAAGGTTGGTCTTTGTCTACTGACTGTGTAAATGAAAAACTGTAGGCTAACACGTGTGGTGTTAAAACTTAATAATGACTGTCAGGGATGCTTTTCTAGGTTGTTTCACTATCCTGAAGGAGCCATAATAAGTCAGTGAAGTGTTAATACAGGTTAACTTAATCATTATTACTCTGAGGAAATCCAAAACTGTCTTTGCTCAACTTGTTAACTTTCTTCAGTACACTGAATTAATAATGACTAAACAAATCCAGTTCCACACTAATCATAGTCTATTCCCATAACAGCAACTGAGCTTATATCACAGACTAAGCCCTGAGTACATGGTGCTGCCAATGTGTCTCCAGGTAGACACATTAACAGCTTTAATTAACAAGCCTAACGATTCATGACTGTTGTATGAGCCAGTCAGCTGCCTTTTCTCACTTGCTATGAAGAAACATATTCTTTAGTTATCCACATTAGCATGTGCTCCCTACATCCCCCCCAACATCTACTGATTGCACTTTTAAAATTTTTTTTTTTCAAAAACATAAGCAATTTGACATGTTGAAATGTTTCCTTGCCTTCAAATTTCTCCCAGTGCCCTCAGCCAGTATGACCCGCCTAGCTCGCTCCAGGACGGCTTCACTGACCAGCGGCGGCTCCGTGGAGGGGTCCCGTTCACGAGCCTGCACCCACTCCGACAGCACCGAGGGAGTCGGTGCGGTCACCCATACCATGGAGGTGTCCTGCTGAGAAACCACAGAAAGAAAGAGGGAGGGAGGAAGTAGAGGGATAGAGAGAGAAACAGGGAGGCAGGTTGTGCAAACAAGAGATGGAGTAGGGGGTGTATAAGGGTTGAAGGTGTGAGAGAGGTAGTCAGGCTTGATAGAGAGGGATAGTAATATTTGAAGACAGCTCTCTTTGTCTTCATCTACGTCCTCCGGATCCCTGTGTCTGCCATTTTCTTCCCTCCTCCACTGTAAAATTCCATATGTAATGCTACTTTAACACCCTAAAACATTTAAATATCCACCTCAATTTCCTTTCTCCCACCACGCAATGATTTAGCATTTACTCCTGAAGTGTCATTCTTGTGTTTGCTGAGTGTGGCCTCATTCTTTGCTTGCACCCTTTTTAACCTCCCACCCCCCAAACACACAAAAGAGTAATTCTGTCAACAGTCCATACAGCAATATGCTGTAAAGAGCTAGTGAGAAAATCTGGTATGAACTGGTAAAAGTGCAGGATACAGCAATGAGAACAGTACTTTTATGTGGTGCCACACAGAAAAACTGTTGAACATTTTGCAAGTGTTTTCTGTTTTTATGTGACAGATTGTGAGCATCTCTCTCTGTGATGTTTGAAAATCGTGAGTGTCGAGTGAGCGTTAAGCGGGGGTGTGTCCAGAATTAGGCAGACGGCAGAACACAGCATGCTGTAGCCGAGTGCACCTGTAGCGCTTAGACAGGATTTGTAAGCATAGTTAGAGCTCACAATGCTGCTTTAAAGCTGCACTTGGTAAGATTTTATTTCAAACACGTGAACTACAATTAGATTGAAACAGAGTGATATCGTCAGCATATGCTTTGACTTACTTATCTCTATTGATGGATTTACGTTGAAATATTAATACGCTATCTGTCAGGCTGTCTGTGCTTCTGCATGTGTAGTATCTGACACATATTCTGAAGCTTATTACCTCAAAACAGGAAATTACACGCAGGCCACCAGTCACAAAACTAAGCCACTACACCAGGGAGCTTTATCTGTTTATCTGCTTTGTCTTCTTTTTTTTGGGCCACAATAATATTTACATGAGCGTCTTTGAGTCATCTTGATTTTGCGTGAGAAGACAATCTGGAGCTATTTGGTTAAAATGAGCCACAAATTATGTATTAAAAACATCAAATCCAGCGTAGCCAGTGTAGCAGCAAAGTTGCTATGAAGCACTTGGTCAGCATGTAGAAAACACCTCTGTGAATTCAAGTGAACCTGAAACTGATAATATCTTACACTGTAAAGCATATAAATGCTTAATAAAGTCTGTGGAAAATGCACCCATATGAGCAAAATACTTTTCTGTTCAGATATAGTGTGCAAAGTGAGGAATATTAATGTAGCTATATGAGCCTAAATTGCAGATTATCCTGTTTGTGTTAACGAGGAACTTGTCGGAAAGCTGGCATTTAAATTTCAATAGCATTTAAAAAGTCGTTTATTCATAGAAAGCCCTATTCCACTCCCATCACGAGCAGGGCCGGCAAGGGAACATGATGTCACAATGCATCAGCTCAAAAGTTTTCCCTGGAACTACATTAGCGTAATAGACCTGAGTGCAGCTTTAAGCCGTGTGTCATCTCACATTTCTAAGACAATCCACTGCATAGTACTAGAATAGAAAAAGTATTTATTAACATGTATATGCATGTGAATGTGAACGTAATCTTAGGGCATTCTAGTATGTAATTAGTTTCTAGTATTAGGGCATTCTTCATTAGCACCTTACATGTGGCTAGTTAAATAGAGCCATGGATGCAAACACCTTCATCAGCCTGCAGCTGTAGTGCATGGATGTGGTTCTCGCCATAGGCAGCTCTTTGTGGTCTCTAAACATGACAATCACAGCCTGACCCAAACCAAACTTGACCAGGGAGGGGAACTGAGGCAGGACCAGGCCAGCCCGACAAGCTCTTGTTTCTGGGTCGGCATCGCAGAAATGTGCCTTCCCTTACAGCATCCAGCCCCTCTTTGTGGATATACCAAAGCTACCCACCCACACAAACACACACGCACACACACACACACATTTTCTCACATCTACTGAAGTGAAAGCTGCGTGGGCTGGGTTTTGTAATGGAAAAAAAAAACAGAAATACACGAAATTCACATACAAGATGGAATCCATTGCTATGTGGTTAGTGGGTGTTTTGATGTGCCGTGAAGCCATGATCTCACCAGTGTAGTGCAACATAGTGAGTATATATGTGTAGTTTTAGACTAGTGCAACTGTGTGCTGCAATCTGCTGTAATCCTGGACCACCTTAATAGCGATCAGGGATGGGCTCCCTTGGATTTTAGCTCATTAATGTACAGTATTCATGTACCATAGTCACCTTCGTCTGCTTTCAGTTTTACAGGAATACCCTTTGGTCCCCTGTCAGAAGGGGCGTAGCTTCCAATTGCTGAGGTGTGCACTTTCCTGAGGCAGCCTGTAAGGGGCGGGGCTTTTTTGGCGCCATTTGGGCTCCAAGCTCAGAATGTAGGGCAACCCCCAGCCACTTAAAAAAAACAAAAAACAAACCCCCTCCCCCTAAAAAAATTTTTAAAAATAAAAAAAAATTAAAAAGCAAAACAAAAAAAAAATCACAAGGTGCCCCGGCTCTCACAGGCAAACCCAGTTGCACCCTAAAGGGCTATCAGCTGAAGTCACTTTTTAACATGTTGGTAGTGTTTTAGTCATAGTTGTGAGCACCAGGGGGGCCTAAAAAGCAACGGTCTGAAAATGAAAATGAGAAAATGCTATATTTGTGTAAAGAGGAAGGAAAAAGATCATAACCTAAACACAGAGAGAGATTCTGACCCGAAACATGGCTGAATGAATGTCAAAGGAAAAGAATGTGAATTTGTTTAAGCTGGAGAGATTAAACGTTGTTGAATTGCTTGAAATATTCAGTAACAGTAACGGTCTCAAAATGTGGAAAACAGGGATCAGATCAAATACGTTCTTATAGAACCTCATCGGCCAACTTCACAGAAACTCAAGGTTGCATGTAGCAGATTTTGTGATCATTTTCACTGTTTCTTCTCTTCACTAAGCTATTTTCTGCCATCTACACTTTGCTTTCCTCCTACATGACTCAGACTGCCTGGGGGGGCTCCTGAATGTATCTTGTCCCTTTTTGAAGTGCTGTACAGTATCGTCGACCCACACCTCATCCTCACTATGTTTTCCATTTCTTTTATCTTTGACATTTAACCCTGTACATGAAAACCCGTCTCCTGCCTGCTCCTTCCTCTTCAAGGTCTTTAAATAGTGAAGTTGAATTGTGAAAGTCCACAGGTCCTGTAAGCTAGTGCTGGATCAGTTTGTATAGACCTTGGTCCTCCTTGCACTTGTAGATACTTTTTATTTATAGAGCGGGTTACCTGAACTCTAACATTACTGTATTGTGAGAAAATGTATTTCTTTTCCTCTTCTCTTGGAGATTTTTTTTAAAGGAAACAATAGAGTGTAACCTCTTCTTTGTATTTTATTGGTTCATGTGCTAACACTATTTCTCTTCTTCTTACTGCCATTATGACCTATTTGTATTAAGCAATAAGTTCTTTTTTTCTCATTTGGATTGTTTCGTATTGTGGGAGTCTTCCCTCTGAGCTTGTTTCTATTCACAACAGTAGGACTCTTACCGGCTTCGTTGTCATCCAGATGTGTACTGTAAAGTTTAAATATATTATATAAATACATATACAAAGTAAACTGTCTCTGTCAATGTACTGATCAAGTAACAAGTGAGAAATAAAGACTTTACGTCAGAATTTGACAACTCGGGTGTTTTCTTGGGTGCATGGGAAGCCACTTAATGGAGCGATGCCCTCAGACACCAAAAATTTGGTTAATATAGAGCCCTGAAAAGTTAAGAGCAGCTCATTGAAATGATTTCCTTTCAAAATACTTGAACAAGTAAATGCTGGACCCTCAGTACCCGGAGCATTGTTATTATTAAAGGTTCTCTTCATAACAGCGCACAATGTTGCGTTTATGATACCAGAGGCCACGGAGTAAACTGTAGTTCGAGGTCTGTCACTCACGTCTGTTCTCATACAAGCTTGCTCTCTGTATGCAAGCTAGCTTTGGCGAGCAGTCTATGTACTGTACACCTGAGTAAAGTAAAAATATACCAGATACATACAATGTAGGAAAGTAATAAAATAATTAAAGTAGATCATCTCATTAAGATGTTTTAAAATGAATGTGAATTCATTAATACATGTGAGTACATTTTGAAATTTGTAGTTGTAGGAAATCAAATATTTTGCAGGTGGAGAGAGATCCATTAAAGAAGAGTCAAAATTTTTTAGCCAAGTGGAGACATTTATCTGAATTTCAGGAGCGGGACCACACCTCATTCACGCCCCTTCCGGCCCTTCGTCTATATATGCCCCTTCACTAATATCTGCTGTTCTCATTTTCATTCCCCCTCCCTCCCCTCTTTTTTTCTTTCCTTCTCTTCCCGTTAGTACCGGGGATCTGCCCTGCCTGGGAGCCGCTGCCAGTCCCCTTTGAGGCCTTCCCCGAACTGCAGCACCAGTTCACAGCCCCTCATCCATCATTGTTCATTGTAACCGAGGTTGTGGTCCCAGCTAGTGAACGGATGTTAGAGATTAGGGAACTATTAGGCAAAATATCAAAAGTTATTTCTGCTACAGAAGGCAATACCCAGTACTGAGGCCTTGTCTGCTGAAGGATATCGCATCTTTTCATAATATTTTGGAATAACCAGTGAAAACCTTCATTTTCCTTGTGGTCTTCGAATATTTCTAATTTTCAGCAGTTAGGTACGTTTGACAGTCGAACTGCCTTCCTGATGGAGTCATGTAATATACCAATGATGTTGATTTGCTCAAGATTGATGTTGATTGGTATAATATACATTATACCAATCAACGTCATTGGTATAATATACCAGTGATGTTGATTTGCTCAAGATTGATGTTGATTGGTATAATATACATTATACCAATCAACGTCATTGGTATAATATACCAGTGATGTTGATTTGCTCAAGATTTACGAAGCCGTCCGCATCTCTCTTTACGTCTGAGTTGCTCTTTACCCTTTTTTGTAAAGCTGATGTCAGTTAAATTCTACACTTCATATACAATTATTTTTTCTAAACTTATACCAGCAGCTCTTTGTTGGCTATTGAAACATAACCCTAACATAACACTGATAAAAAAAACCCCACCAGAATAGAATGAGATTAATTTATTGAAGGAAAACAGTAAAAAGAAAGAGACAACACTGGTTTAGTATGTAAATTGATAATGTATGCTGTGTATAGTATGAATTTGTGAAAAATGACACAATGCTCATTTTTATTCTTTAGTAACTATTACTGGAGTCAACTATTGACTCCAGGACTGATTATCCAGTAACTCAAACTGCACCTTGTAGGAGACCATGTAGGAGTCACAGTAAGCATGCAGCATCTGGTCCACAGGGCTGTAGTTCAGGGCTTGAATGTTAGGAGCCAGCTTCTTCATGAAGATGCCAATGTTGAACCTCTCCTGTCCCGTCACTGTGTTGAAGGAATAAAAGATCTCCTCCACCTCTCTGCTGACATAACGTGTCGCATAGAGGACGCCGCAGGCCATGAAGGTGTTGGTCACTGCCTGCTTGTAGACTGAAGTGTGCCAGGTTTGTCCGAGCTTTGGTGGTTCACCCTCTTCCACCTTGGACAGAACCAAGTTGCCAAAGTCCTGGATGGTGGTGTAGACCACCCAGACACCAGATTCATCTGTTGCCAGGTCAAGGTCAGTGCATTGGTAGCATTCCTCAAGGTTGCAGAAGTTACCCTTTGCATTATACCTGGTTAACAGAGGACAGAAGTGAATGTTTTATACCAAAAAAGTCATTTTTTCTCACATCTAAACTTAAAGATCTGCACTTTATGGCCTTTAGATGTCCACATATTGTTTTATTTAATCTCCAGAGCATCTCCTTTTTAAAAGAATATATTTCCCATCACGTCTGAGTTTGCAAAATAAATATTCGTACCAAGTAAAGCTCGAGTAAAAAGTGTATTTACTATTCTTGTTATAAAAATACAAGCTGTATTTATTATCTTTATTACAAAATAACCATTTTTTAAACAGAGTTAAGTGAATTAACCTGGTTCCTTTGGGTAGATCTAAGGTGGTAACAATTTTGGTAGTGAGGTTGAAACGACAAACAGCATCCTTGTTGTAACAGTTGTAGTACAAAGCGCCTCCATACAGAACATTATTTGGACCTTGGATGGTGTTGGTAGTTGGATTCGAGGGGTGGATCTGGATATTACCTGAGAAATGAAGAAAAAGATTAAAACTGACAAGCCTGATTAAAAAACAGAACTTATTACATGTTACAATGTTGTTTTTCTATTATTCACAAAAAATAATTGTGCTTTTTTGGGGTACATCTGTTGTTTATCGTTTAATTTATTTTCAGTATCACAAACATTCTCTTGTGTGTCAATCCTCTGCTGAAATTAGCCTCCAACAAATTTGAAGTGTATTCCAGTTTGACACATTTTTGCTAAAACCAGCAGTGCCTAGCTTTTTAAAAAGTTAAAGGATTGACTGAATTTTCTTTAAAATGAGTTACAGCTTCAGGGTGAACCTTTAGATTTGATGCTGAGATTGTCAGGAAGAGAGGGGGTTTTTGAAAGTAATGGAAGATTTCGCATGACTCATGCTGTGCAAAAAATAAAACTACTGAGAGACTGGAGGAGTTTTCTGGAGTCACTGTCTGATTAAGTTGCTTTTAAACTGGCAGTAGAGACAGAGCAACGCGATGCTGTTATAGAGCCAGTTCTGCCTTTGTGCCTTTTGAGAACCAACCCACATTTCCACAATTTTGGGAACCAACTCTGTAGTGTGACTCGCAGAAGTGTTTAGTTCTAGCTTACATTTTTTATTGGAAGAAAGTCAGTCTGCACCTTGCCTGCGTGCTGTAAATAGTTTACACTTAAATGTTCCCCAGTATGCCACAAAAATGTTTTTTTTAAAAAAAAGTACAAGTTCTTACCAGGGACGCTCACCCCAATGATGAGAGAGCTCAAGGTGGAGTAGAAACGGACATAATGGGCATATCTGTTGCTGGAAGTCAGTATTACCCGCCAATACCAACTCTCCTTCCCTGCTTCTGGTTTGGGATCTCGACCCCAGGCACCATATTTGTATGAACCAGGATACTCTCCTGCTGTGTAGACCCTCGGTTCACTTATATTCAGAAACTGACCATAGGGACAAGTACCTGAGGATAAAATGTTAAAGGAAACAAAGAGAGAGATAGTGTTAACATGCAGGGCCAATTTCTTCCCCAAATATGGCATTAGTAGTTTATTCAGCAGGATTATAGTCAAGATAAGACTATAAGAGTTTATGTTTGGTCGCATGGCTCTGCTCTGGGCCCTTCATGGAAAGTGGAGAGGCCTCACTGACAACCGATATGGCAATGATTAATCCACATACAGCATGGAAGAAAGCTCTGTGCTAGAAGTTGGTTGCAAAGTGGCTTGCAGAAATGTGGACATGCTAAAGCAGCTGAAATAGCATGCTTTTTGATATCTGCCAGCTGCATGTGTCGGGTATCTGTGCAGGTATGGAGATCTGCAATGCTATGTTATGGTCAGATCACTTTGTGCTGCATAAAGGAAGCTTTTGGGGTTTACCATGTGAAGGCTCAGTGGGTTGGTGGGTGGGATGAAGTCCACTCTTGCATTGTTCCAGGTCCCTCTTCAGGCGTTGGTTGGCTTGTTGTCTTGTCACCACTTGCATTGTGTCAAATGTCTCTAGCTCCTGCATCTCTTCTCTCAGGTCCTGAAGCTGACATCAGCAGAAATCAGAAATATCTTATCAAAAACTCACTTTATTTGCACATAAAATTTGGTAAGATTTTTAAATGAGCATTCACTCAAAATACAAGCTGACACATGAAAATGGTGGACTGAGTAAGGCTAGGTTTACAGCTGACTAAAGACCTTACCATAGATAAAAATTAGGCAAAGCCTTTATTCCACAGGTAGAAAGAAATGTTTTGTGTTGAACCTATAATTAGGAGCAGTCTTGAAGGAAAATGAGAGCGACAGTGCTAACCACTGAGCAGTTTGTGAAATAGAAAAGGAGAAAACTTTGCTATTTGAGAAGGCTGCAAGGCTCGGCACATACAGTGGCTTGCAAAAGTATTCAGCCCCCTTGAACTTTTCCACATTTTGTCACATTACAGCCACAAACATGGATCAATTTTATTGGAATTCCACGTGAAAGACCAATACAAAGTGGTGTACACGTGAGAAGTGGAACGAAAATCATACATGATTCCAAACAGTTTTTACAAATAAATAACTGCAAAGTGGGGTGTGCATAATTATTCAGCCCCCTTTGGTCTGAGTGCAGTCAGTTGCCCATAGACATTGCCTGATGAGTGCTAATGACTAAATAGAGTGCACCTGTGTGTAATCTAATGTCAGTACAAATACAGCTGCCCTGTGACGGCCTCAGAGGTTGTCTAAG
>VVHJ01033077.1:0-13598 GCA_015107715.1 Tylochromis polylepis | reverse complement strand
TCCCTTTTTTCTTTCTTCTTTTTTTTTTTTTTTTTTTTTTTTTTCACACGTATATGCAGCTGCTGCCCTGGTGGACCCTTCGCTACATTAACCTACACCAGCAAATTCTAGAGGCCCGTTCCCCACAACTCTTCAGCCTGGCCCAGATCAGCATGGACAAAGGTCTGTGGAGACACCAAAGTGCAAACTGTTGTGTTTTTTGTTATTTTACTTATTGTGTTGTGTTAATGTTCATGAGTGTATGTGGAAAAGGTTATTTCAAACCTAACTGAGCATTAAGCCAGCTTACCATGTCAAGCATCAGCCGTTTCAGTATATTCCTGCTGTCTGTGCTCACCCTACAGTTTTTATGATTAGGATAAATTTACTATACAGTTGTTTCCAATTACATCTCTGATGTCAGTTGTGGTCCATGAGGACTACATGTACTACTTCCACTTCATGTTGAACTCTACTGAGGTTGTTCCCTTTTCAAACCAGCTTTTCCACAAGTGCATTTGACCTACACATAGCATTGTTGCACTTCACTTGTTGGATCATGCAGATACGATCTGTTCACCTTCTGTCTCCAAAGATGCAGTAGCTACAATTAAACATCTGACATTATCATCATAGGAACATCCAGAGGGTTATACTATAAACAAAGTTCAACCCAGCACGGTTTTCTTTGACTTAGCTGGCTTCATAAAATCTAAAACCTCAATTGGAAATAACAGGTAGCATAATATTGATCATCTTTCTCTGTTAAGCATGGCTTTGTGCTTCAGGCTCTGTGCACTCACAGAAAAAGGGGTGTTTCATGGGTCATATGACTTTTCTTCCACACAAAGTACTGTTTAAAATAATGAATTTTAATTAAAATATATATTTAAGTTGAGTGCGCACTCGGTGCTGCTGTTTATTTCTAACGCAATACCTGTACATTAGAATAGCCTAAAAATATAGATGTGTAAATTGCTTTAGTTTGTTGGCAGATCAAATTGAAATTCATTTTATTGATTGAATAGGTATTCTTGGTGTGTGTTCTGTGATCTAGTAGCTGTAATTCCTGCATTGTAAAATAGTCTTAGCAGGATATTAGAGTCAAGTAGTATGTTTATACGTTTTCTGCAAAAGTTGATGTTAAGATGCACGTGCTGCACAAACTCTGGAAAGGTAGGGAAGTGAAGGAAAGAACTGAATCAAAGACTTCTTAGACAGCATGACCTATTTGTCATTGCCTTGCTACAGCATAGTCAATAATCTGATTAAGAAGCTAAGAAATTCAACCAGTTAACTTCTTAGAAGATTCAACTACTTAACTGGAAACCATTCCAGATGACAATATCATGTTCATTAGTTTTCCTGGAAGGCACGGCCCATTTCATACATATGCATACTCCTTACAAAAATGTGTCTGGCATATAAAACATGAAGCATGCACTGGTTTCTTAGAGTAGCACTACCCAAACTGACATGTGGGTACAGTGCACTGAAGAAATGTTCTTTGTTTAAAAGCAGTTGTTTAATTTCATTATAGGAACACAGTTTGATTAGAGTGGAGAAAATATCAGTATGTGAATTAACTCTGGTCTTCATAAAGCAAAGCCCTCCCTCCCTCCCTTTTCCATCGTCCCAGCAGAGTTTTTATTAGCATTTGGATTGTTTATGTAATTATTGTTGGTTTTTTCCACAGCCTTTCCAAATGGCTGCTTGCTGGAGTTTGTTGTTTAAAGGCAGTGGGTTTGTTGAAGCGTAGTCTGTTGTGTGGCAGTTAATAGAGTGTGAAGGGCGAGCAGCCTGCACATACTACAAAACATTCTGATCCATATTCCAGAGGAGCAGTTGGACACAATGCTTTTACAAGTGGTGTGAGCAGAGAGGTGAGGACGATGCTGTGAAAAGCATGCAGATCTGTTTTCTGCACGTGCTGCCATGTCTGGCTTGATTTCCTTTTGTTTGGTGCTCAACAGGGATATTGTTGCTGATTTAATTTCCTGAACATTTTTACTCATACTGTGTATTAACAGTTGGGCAGCTTTAATTAATTATAACTTGTTTTTTTTTCTGTAAGCATATTCTTTGAGACTTGCTCTCAGCCACATTCACTACCCAAAGTCATGAATACCTTTATTATGTGTCTGCATGCTGTTTGAAGGTGCTGTTTGAAGGTGCCCACTGAGATTGTCACAGTTTAGCTGATCAGAATAGTTGCTGGGTTAGAATGGGGAAAAAACACACCTATAAATACCTCCAAAGGGGGGGGGGAGGGGGGGCTTTGCATTCTAATTTACGTATTTAAAGTCTATTTTAATATGAAAGGAAAAGGTTGAGGTTATTCTCACTTGAAGAGAACAAAATCAGCAGTTTTAGGCTCTCAGTACTTTGAGTTTTCTACATTTAATATGGCTCACAATTTGTAAGAAAATGTAAAAGAAATCCCATGAAGATACTTTCAAAAAATGAAGCTAAAAAAACATTTGTGATGTGTATGTTTTGGAGAGGTATACCATGTAAGTAAGCAAATCAGTATGAACACCGCATGCTGATTTGTGCTTCTGTGAAACAAATTGTAGTATGTAGCAGTTAATGCGATGTGCTCTGTCGGTACGACCGCGATTTAATCGACCACAAATGGCCAACTTGCTACAGTGCAGTAACACCTATTAGCAAATGATCATGCTAACCAGCTGATATGGTTGACTGCTGGCTTGGCTTTGCATTGCTTCTGTTACTGTTCCTGGTTAAAGGTTATTTGAAAATTAGACAACAATGTGTGCAAATTAACAAAGCTGTGTCTGAATTTAGAAAGGTTCAGTGTGGGGTGCCTCAAGGATCAGTGATTGGTCCAAAACTCTTTATACTTTACATCAATGATATAAACAATTTACTAAAATAAGTAAATTGTTTAAATTTGTTATTTTTGCAGATGATTTAAATGTTTAAAGGATATGTTGTGTGCAATAGAAAATGAGTAGGAAATTCTTAAGATGTGGTTTGATATCAACAGATTGTCCCTTAAGAAAACTAAATTCATGCTTTTTGGGACCAAAAAAGAATATGAAGAAAATATTGAATTAAAGGTTTTTAATACTAAAATTAAAAGAGTCTATCATGTAAAATTTTTAGGTATGTGTTTGATTATAAATTAACATGGAAACATGTTCGTTATATTGTAGGGAAAATATCAAAGTTTTTAGGTGTTCTTTATAAAACTAAGGCTCTATTAGATTATAATGCTTTACATATAATTTACTGTTCACTTATATTTTTCTTCTTTTGTGGAATTGATGGGATCGGGTTTTTAAAACAATAAATCCAGTGCTTATACTACAAAAAAGAGTAATACGAGTCATTAATAAGGCTGGTTATGATCACATTAAGCCACTGTTTTGAAGGTCACACATAATGAAATTGAATGATTTGGTGTTTTTAAAATAAAATAATAATTTTACTGTAAGAAAAGCAAAGAAAGAGATTAAACGAAGATGTATTTCTGTTGTTGGGGTTTAATTGTGAAATGATGTTGATATGTGCATAAAAATGTGCAATTCATTTCCGGTCTTCAAAAGAATGCTCTACAAATATATTTTTGAGGGTTACATGCGAGATTATTGTTGCTATTTTGTTTGTTAATGTTAGTCTTGTCTGCTTGGAAGGTAGGGTACCTTAAATGATAAAAATATAGGCCAGGCATAAATATAAGCACTGAGACTGATGGAGATTTGAGATTGAATCACCCACTATGGATGGATGTGATAATTTTTATATGTCAAAACATTTGATTTATTTTGAGAGATATTTGCCTTGATGCATTTCAGGATCGGTGTAAATTGTTTCTAGAAGATCTACAAAATACATGTAGAGATGAATTAATATTGCAGCTGAGTGATACAATGTATACCAGCAGATCAAGAGTTAGTTTTGTAATTAGTATTCAATTCGTATGTGGGAGGTTGTAATGTTTTTGGCTTGTCAGTTTTGGTGTCTATTAAAAAAAATGTTGAATGAGACAATTTTGGAATAAAGTAAAGACTGAATTGATAGGGCTACACTGACTAATCAAAACTCAAAGGAATCAGTTACAGTTTATATTCCATGCTCTCTACTGAAATTAATGATCAGATCAGATGGAAAGAACAAGGAAATGAGACTGCGCTTTCTCTGTCCATTCCCATCGACTCCTTGCTCGGTGTGTCTTTTTTAATGTGTCATTTCAGGGCCTGAGGTCTTCAAGCAGGGTTGTAAGGAGTATAGATATAGTTGGTTCACATAGATGATGCTTAGAAAAGAAACTGGACTCCTGGTATTTTTCTAAGTTAATGTTATCATTTCTCAATGTCCATAAACTTTGACAATCTCTTAACATTTTAAATGCAAAATCACATTGTGTTTCATGTTCATTCTCACTGGAATGTTCTTCCCTTTCCTTTCTCAGTGCTTAAATGCCAGTCTGTGTTATCACAACACAGAAACCTGGCTATTCAATTCCACCTCGAGTGTGTCTACACTAGTCTCACCTACTATGAGTACCAGCCGGCCAAGGAACACATCAAGAAGGCTCAGGAGCTCTCGGGACTCAACATCAACATGACTGGTATGTAAAGTACACACATGGTCATGGAGAAATGAATGTTGAATTAACAGATAACCATAGGAGGCCTGTATAATAAGGGAGAGTTGACAAAAGGGAGTTCTACATGAAACACTAAACACAATTTGACAGTTTAACAAATTATTGTTATCAAATCCAAATCCTAGAGCCTCCTGGAGAATTAGGCCTCCAGTAGTTTAGCCTATGTTGAAGTCTTGGTCATGATGAATTTAAGTCTTCTAGAGACTTTATCATTTAGGAATGAGCTTTAGTTTTAGTCAGTGACCCTTTTTTCCCCCCTCAAATTCTACAAACAAGATATAGTGTAAACTTTTCGTTTCTTAGGTGATAAGTAACCTTAACCTTGTGCCTTTAGTTGTGGCTGTGGCTCGTCTTTTCAGTGCTGTATTCTAGGATGCCCTGAAGTACTGTTCAGTTGTCATTCTACTCCTGTACAGCTTTGTATTAAAAAAAAAAAAAAGTTTTTAAAAACTTATGCTGTCTTTTTAATATTTTAGTTCCTGTTTTATATTAGTCTTATAAATTGTCTCTTTCAATTAACCACTTGCTGTCCCTCAGTGGGTGGTTTTGGTAAATGGACTGGTTCTTGTATAGCGCTTTTCTACTCTGAGCACTCAAAACGCTTTACACAACTTGCCTCATTCACACAGGCACGTTTTTCCTATGCTCTTTCTATGTAAGTGCTTCTATCTAACATTCACACACAGTGCTCACACACAGGGTTAGTATCTTGCCCAAGGATATTTGGCGGGTATCGAACCACCAGCCTTCCAATTTGTAGGTGACCTGCTCTGCCACCTGAGCTACAGCCACCCCTTTATCTTTCATTAAGAACAATTTAGCCCATAAATTAAAGCTTCTCATATATGTTATTTTTGCTGCAGTGACTATATTAGATCTTTTTATATAAACTACCATAATCTTTCAAAATCTCACCAGCATTTTTCAATCATTGTAACTTTATGTCAAAAGTTATATTGTTGATGTGTCGTTTTTTTTTTTTGTAAGAAATTGTTATTTAGAGATATTCAAGACGTCTTTAGATGTCAGCTACTGTAGCTAGCTAGCTAGCTTTTTGCTAACTTCAGATTCAGCACAACCTCATAAATCCTTGATATCCTTGTGTCTATGAGGGTGACACTATATTACTTTATAGCAATTCTACAAATTTAGAATGTTTGAACTATCAGTGGTGCAACTTTTTTGCGGTTGCTTTTGGAAACAAAGAAAGGAACAATATCATAGAAATCACTAACTGCTTCAGATTTGGGTGCGTTGAGCTATGGACAGAGCAATAGTTGTCCCCCATTCTAAGCTGGACTGACAACATGTTGTATTATTGCATTATTCGTTGAAAAATGCAAATGGAATTACCATTGGTGATGATGAATAAGATGTCAGAAAATTTAACCACAGTGTATCTAAACTTTTTAAGCTGATTTCATCTGTAGGTGCCCTTGGCAAACGTACCCGTTTCCAGCAGAACTACTTGGCTCAGCTCATCCTTGAGGTCAAAAGAAAGCAGGACCATCCTGATCAGATCAATGATGAGGCAACTCCCACCCCTACACTTCAGGCTAGTCTGCCCAAGGTATGAGCTTCTGTTGTCTTCTTCCCAGTACTGTTTTGGGTACCTGATTGTTTGACACTTTGGTTGCTGACTGACTGTTGAGTCTCTGTTGTCTGTGTTTCAAATTTATTTAAACCTTCTACATTAGCCACATTTTTTTAAAGTTCAGTAACTGCCTTGCAACATGTCCATTAAGTTAACCCAGTTACACACACATTGATACATGTTGTCTTTTCCACCTTTAACCTAATGTCCACACACTCACACTCTGTGTTAATTTACCTTTCAAAAGTGAGAGAGATTCCATGAAACCTATGTGTAAGTTGGTATTTATATACTTGGTAATTTGAATTAACCTTTTTATTTTGCCTTTGTACACTCTAAGACCATTGGTACTTGAAATGTCTCTTTCATGCAGTTTCATGATTGCAGAAAGTATTTTATATTTGATGTGTGACTTAAATTGGATCTGTTTGAGTTTACTAGGAGAAAATCTTTAATGGCAGAGGACATACTATAAACAGACAAAAGTCTAACTTTAGCTCCTCTAAAGATGGATATCTTATGGAAGCTGTCTTGTTGACTTGTCTGTCTCACATTTTGACCTAACCTTTTCTACTAGCCAGAATTTACAGAGGGGCAAATGCTTTTTAATACCCATCATCATCAGCAGAGGGGGATGTCTACTTCTGGACCTTTTATAATACCACATTAAACCTGTTGTTTAGATATATCTGTTGATACTGTTGACCCTGTTAGTTGTCTATGCGCTGTAAGTTCTCAGTACATAGACCTTTAACTCAGTCTTTCTCCTAAAATGGGAAAAGAATATTATCCTATGAAAAGAATATCCTATGGAAATTTTTTATGCTGGAACGTAATTGAAATTCATATTCTACCTCTAATACTTTGCATGTGCAAGACCAACAGCATATCAGGCAGGTCTTGTCATAATATTTTTGGTTATTGACATACATGCACATATTCATGCATACATAAGTCCTTATAGATAGGCATACATAGTGCACACGCACATTGATAAAATACGTAAATATTTATCGTATTCCAACAACCCCCAAATGCCTAAATGAATACAAATAAATTTAAATAATGTATACACTTTTGAACACACACATGTGATTAATAAGCCACAGATATAAACACAATCTGATAAAACAAATAACATACAAACAGTTGTACTATTCGTGTATCTTATGAACAAGCAGTAATCACTCAAAGTAACTCGGTAAGTAACTCTTGAATTTAGTAACTTTTTACTCAGCAAGGACAATGACACGCAGGAAATGGTTTAGGCTGAAGTAGCAAAGCAACCTTAAACCATGATGTTGATACATGAAGTTCCCACCATTATGCTTTAGTGTCAAGATGAGGGTTTTTTTTTGTTTTGTTTTTGCGCAAGGTCTTCTAAAATTTTAGGCAAAGTTAATATCATAGTTCACCTGCCCAATGAACATTGTCCTAGAAATGGTCTGAAATGTCCAAATGTACTTTTGCCACCATACATGGTATAATGTAATGAACTCACATTTATTTAGCACTTTTTTCTCATCTTACTGATCACTCAGAGTGCTTCAACTACAAGTCAAACTTTCTGTACACATTTTTTTTTTTTTTTTTACCTCACATGGATAGGTTGGAGTTTGAAATGGGAACTATCATCATCTGAGTTGAACGCTAACATCTGAACCACTGTGCCACCCAGTAGTTTGGTGACACCTTCATGGTGTCCTTCCAGTAACACTGTTCTTATTATTCCTTTTTTTCGTGTAGTTTGGACATGAATATGAAATTTAACCTTTTTTTTTTTTTAAACTGTAGGGGTTTTGCTGTGACCCTGGTGGTTTTCATACCTCTGGTATAGATTTGTCTGGCTTTTTGAGTAAATCTGCTGACAAAACAATCATTTACTCCCTTTGGCAGAGTGGATAGCATTCCCCTCCTTAGTTCAGTCCTCTTTAAGTTTAGATTATTTTTAGTTTATTTGTGTGTAAGTGTGTAAGAGAGAGATCTTGGTCTGTGACAACCCATTTTTCCTGGTGTCTTTGAAAAATAAAAAATCACTTTGCTGCCCTAAATTACTCCTTGCTGGTGTTTCCTAAAGCTGCACAGTCAGAGCTCTAGTGCCTCAAGTGTGTCAACCACTTCATGATGAAGTACTGGTCAGATGCCCACCACAGTGTGCTGACACACACACTCTGGCACAGAAACACCAACAAGCAGAAAAGAGAAGAATGGTTACTGTCTAAATGTTTCATTATGCTCTCCAGGCAGAGAGCAGTGCGCTTTTAAATGGTCTGTAAAACACAGAGTTTTAAACAATCTCCCACACACACAGCACAATGAATGTCTAATTTCCTTCCATCATACCTTGTAAGTCTCTCATTCATCCTTTTGTGCATTTCCTTACTCTACGCAAGTTATATTTTAGTTCCCTACACAGTCAGTCACACTGTCTTTCTGACTCCTTTTGTTCTTGTTGCCAGCATTGTGTGCTTACATTAAGGTGGTCTATTTACCTCGCACTGCTGGATGCTGTGTAGTCCGGCAATGAACTAGGGCTGGATGATTAATTTCATTTCATTTTCAGTCATGACTCTGACTTCAAACATTAACATTAAAAGCAAGATAATCAAGCGAAAACAATCACTGTAGCACATTTCATTCACAGTGATGCTCTTTATTTGTTATATTTTAAGCACATCCATTTCCTCTTGTGAACTGAATTATACAAATGTGAGGCAGGTTGGTTGTACTGCACTGGAAATGTGCTGTGTTGTTGTAATAGTAATCCTGCTTAGTATCAAGAGATTCAGGCATCTAGTCTGTATGCTTGGATAAGGAAATGGAAAAACCATTTTTCTAATCTAAAAGTGACACCAAAAAACACCTTTTTTTGTTAGTTTGTTAACATAGAGGATAAAACACTTTCATTGTTTTGGAGCACAGGGTGGCTAGGCTGATCCTTACACTTAGGATAAAACGCTTCGACATTCAGAAGTCATGCTACAACTTCCTTTGCATTAAAAGGAGCCACTCTGTCTGTCTGGTATCTGATGAAGTGACTGCCTCTGGTGGGTTTTCCTAACATGTGTAACTGGTATGAGATTGTTAATCAGATCAAGAACATGCTAAGAGATTGTATATGTTATCTGGCCTGTCAAGACGTAGAAAAAAAGAACCATCTCTCCTAGCTTTCTTACTGGGGATTTGTCCTTCATCTGTAAATCTACGCTATAGTTACACTGTAACCACAAACCCCTCTGAAACCCTATACTGTAACCTGTGACCTAACCCGATATTATGCCGGATTTAGACCGTAGAGGTCTAAATTGGGTGTAAGACCTGATTTGTCCCCCTTGAAGGGCAAATATATTTGTCCTCAAGTTTTTTGTTCTTTCCCATATATACTTTCACATTCATTCTGATAGTTTCAGCAATTTCCTTCCATGAATTTGCTGATATTTGTGAGTCCAGGATTACCATTCCTTATAGCGAGACAATGATTCATATTATCTCTCATTTATTGATCTGATTTATTCTCTGTTAAGTTCAAAATCTTCTCGAAAAAATTAGCTGGAAATGCACAAGAGGAATCAATGGCACTGAGCAGGCCAATAGCAATAGTTAGCAATAGTTGCAGACTGCATCAACCTGATGTGCATTTAATTTTCTAGGGAGGTGCACATTAGGTTTCAGAGGGGTTTGCAGTTCCCATTGAAGCATAATTCCCGAGTTAGTCATCTGCCATTCAGAAGTAGCCAAGCCAAAAAAACTGATTTCTGATTTGTAATAAATGTAATAGTTACTTCCCCCCATCATTTTCCCAAATATTTAAGTGTTTTTGTTTCCAAAGCTAATCTAACATTTAACCATAGCAGTGGCACATCTGAAAATACAATTACAAAGGTGGAAATTTTCCTTGTTCTAACAATTCACTAACAATTCACTGTCAGGGATATTTAGTTTTTTGTTTTCTTTTTTTAATGTCATGCTAACAAAACGGAACATAACGTTCTTAGCTATGTAGTTCAGTCCATATAAATTCCAAGATACTGGTAGTTGGTACTAAAGAATTTAGGAATGTGATACTGGTTCTATCTTTATAAATTTTCTGAAATCTTTCAAACCTTTCCTGCAGTGCGCCCATAGAGCTCTTAGTCTTGTGGCCATGGCTCAGGTCCAGTTCCTTGTGCTATGCTAAAACCACTAATACCCTCATTACTGGTGGAGGGGAGTAAATTGGCTCAATCAAAGCTGTCATTAACCAGAGCACACAGTCTCCCCATCTCAAGTGGATAGAAGGAAAGTAGAGAGTCAAGGAGAAGGAACTGTTCATCACTGGCCAATCAAACCTAGTGCCAACGGGGAAAGGGGGCCATTTCTTTTGCTGTGGGTCCGAGTGGACTTGGAAGTCAGATCCAGAGCTTCTTTTTGCTGATGCCAAACCACATTATCACAACAGAGGATTTTGATTGAGTTTGCTCAGACCAGAGGAATGCACTTGCTTGTCACTGACAGTTACTGACTGTCAAGTAAGTCCAGAATTTCTCGATGCCTCATAATTGGTTAAGTAGTTTGAGCCTGAGTTCATCCTGACTGCATGCTGTTCTTATGCAGGACTCTAAAAAGCCAAACTGAATGTGTATACTCGTAGGTGTTGAAGGTTAAAGATGTTATGTCTGAATAATCTGTCCATATAGGCCTACCCACCAGCGTGTTGGTTGGTAGGTACAAGGCAGTTTGTCTTAATGAAACACCTCAATTACCAAAAACATCTTTAGGAAAAAAAAGGCAGAATTACATACACTTACTTTGGGTTTTTTTGTGTGCCTTTATTTCTGATTGTGTGAGTGACATCTGACATGGTTTAATCAAATGTGACTGTGCAATCAGCAGTGCAGTGAGTGAGTGTAGTGAAAAACTCGATGAAATTAAATATAATTACACAAAGTCAGCTTTGGAAGTGGAACTTACACGTTAGAAGTTATTTTGTTTCTGGGGCACACCAAGCTAAATATTACTGAACATAAAAACCCATATTAAACCAGTACTAAACACTTCTGAACCTTACCCTCTTAGCAATCACACAGCATCTCTTTTTTAATATATTCCGCAGTTAAACAAGTCTTTTAAATTAATTAATTTCTAAGATCTTTCAAAGATCCAAACTTCATAACAAATACTGAAATCAGTGGATTTTCCTTAACTATTACATGTAATAGGGTTATAGTTGTATGGTTGGTATTTCATTCCAGTTATTGTTCCAGTGAGAACTGCTAGTCCATTTGAATAAAGCACACCCTCACTGGGCAAGAAGATGGTGTAGTGGTTATTTGGTGATTTTCTTTTAGCAATGAGGATGATCCAAAATGCTTAAAGTTTATATATTAAAGCACTGCATTAATGTATGGTTTAATGTACCTTGTATTCTAAAACACTTTAAGAATAGGTGAGATGCAAGAGAACATTTCTCTTGGTGCAGAGCTACTATGGGTCGTTCCTGAATGACATAGCACGTCACCTTATCGTCTTTAGAGTGAGTCCAGACACTCTTTCAGTCACAATCCACATCATGTGGCTATGGGTGTGCACATGAACGTTGCTTGGCCAGTAAATCAGCTTTGACTTCATACACAGTGCACAGTGCAGAGATGGTCGGAGAAGAGCGAGGAGGCTCTAAAGGACTACTTTGAGTCTACTGTGTGGGAGGTACTCTGTGATGACCACGGGGAGGACATCGAAAGCCTTGTGACCTGCGTTACGGATTACATTAACTTATGTGTGAATAACACCGTACCCACCAGGACCGTGTGGTGCTTCTCCAACAATAAACCTTGGATTACCCCAGAAATAAAAGCCATGCTCAAGCAGAAGAGGGGGGCCTTTAAATCTGGAGACAAGGAGGAGCTGAAAAGGATGCAGAGAGAGCTGAAAGGACTGATCAGGAATGGGGAGAACAGCCACAGGCAGAAGATGAAAAATCAGCTTCAGCAGAACAATGTTAGCAAAGTCTGGAGAGGCCTTAGAACCATCTCGGGCCACAAAGATCAAAACTCTCTGCCCGTGGGGATGTGAGGTGGGCAAATGAACTGAATCACCTCTTTAACAGGTTTGATTCATCAAGGATGCAGCCTTCAACATCAGCTGCAGACACACCCACCCCCAGGTGTCAGAGGTGGGACAGCAGCAGTTCTGTCCCATCTCTGACACCTCAGACACTTCACACACACCTCCACACACCCGGCTCACTGCTCCCCACCCCCAACCACAGCATCCAGTACACATCCAGCACATGGCTCCAGCCTCTGTCTCTCAACCATCCAGGTTAGGAGGGAACTGAGGAGGATTAAAGCCAAGAAGTCTTGATGCATGCTCAATCATCCAGGTAAGTAGATACCAAAAGGTTGATTCTGTTCATCTGGACGTAGCATTTTCAGTGGGAGAAACAATTTGTGACTCATCCAAGTGACTTCTTCAGTCTCAGCAGGTTTCCCCAACCTTATAAACAGTACATTTGCACAATGAATGAACAATGGGCTGTGAGGTCAGTTCCTTGATCATTAATGTGCAAATTGTCATGACCATTGATCAACAACCACTGATCCAAAACCATTGATCATTGATCAATGGTCAAGAAGGCAGCAGGTCCAGATGGCATTAGCTCAAGGATGGCGCAGATCAACTGTGTGGCGTGATGGAGCACATCTTCAACTTGAGCCTGAAGCTGGGGAGAGTTCTACAACTCTGGAAAACCTCTTGTGTGGTACCAGTGCCAAAGAGTCCATGGTCCAAGGACCTCAACAGCTACAGGCTGGTGGCTCTGACATCCCACCTGATGAAGACCCCTGGAGTGGCTAGTCCTGGTGAGCTCATCACTGAACCCACTTCAGTTTGCCTACCAGCCTGGCACTGGAGTGGATGATACCATCATTCACCTTTTATATCGTTTCCTCTCTCACCTGGAGATTGCTGGGAGCACTGTGAGAATCATGTTTTTTGATTTCTCCAGTGCCTTCAGCACCATTCTTCCCACAGTCCTGAATGACAAGCTGGAGAACACAGGAGTGGACCATCACCTCACAACATGGATACTGGACTACCTCACCAACCGACCACAGTATGTGAGAACTCGGGGCTGTGTGTCAGACAGGGTCGTCTGCAGTACGGGGGCCCCACAGGGAACGGTTCTGGCTCCGTTCCTCTTCACCATCTACACTGCAGACTCCACCCAGTGCTTACTGCAGACTCCACCCAGTGCTTTCTGCAGAGCTGGTGGTAGACTTCCACAGGCACGAACATCTTCCACTGCAACCACTGAACATCCAAGGCATGGACATTGAGGCTGTGGACAGCTACAGGTACCTTGGCGTTCATCTGAACAATAAACTGGACTGGACTCAAAATTTTGAATGC
>VVHJ01033075.1:0-11699 GCA_015107715.1 Tylochromis polylepis | reverse complement strand
TTCTTCTTTTTTTTTTTTTTTTTTTCACTGTAGACATGCTTTGTTTGCTTTTTGTGCACCTGATCCTGCATGTGTTATATAGCTTTATCCACACCCTATTTCTTACTCTCTTCTTGAGCTTCTTACTCCCAGGTCTTTTCCCACTCTGTTCTCCCTGTTTATTTTTATTCTTCTATTTGACCGGCGCCCATCTCTTTGCTAAATGTTTGAAAAGCAGTGTCGTTCCCAAGCTAGTGTAAACATTAACAGATGGCTAATAAAAAGCAATCACCTGTTATTAAATGCTAATTTTGCAAGCCATTAACATCTGGAAAATTACTGAAGTGTTTTTGCACAGTCTTTCACTATTTTCCCCCTTTGTATTGCAAAGTAACATTTTACAGTATAACAGCTTTTAAATTTGCATATGCCAAAATGATGAAGATCACACATGTATTTGTATTTGTAATATATAAAATATTTACAGAAGCTGCCGCTGTCTTATAGTACTGTGCAACAGTCTTGAGTGACCACTGGCTGCTGTTTTACTCATTTTCAGTCCAGTTCTTGTACCTGACTATTTTCAGAGGATTGCTTTTATTAAGCAATCGTAAACAGGGATCTATAAAGTATTCAAGCATAGAAAGTAATCTAACTTAAAGGATGAACCAGTGTTGGGTTTATATAACAGATGTATTAGCAAAGAACCAATTTTAAATTACATCTTTAGGCACTTTTTTACTAACAGCTTGTCACACAAGCACATAATTTGGTCCAGTTTCTTTAGTTGAATCTACAAAAAAGCCAAAGATGGCACAGTTTGACGGGCATAAAATAATATTCCATAGTATTCCCAAATACCTGGTAGCTGAAAACTTGGCATATCTTGGCACAGTGTGCAGTGTCTCCTTGAAAAATCTGAGGAAACGGGACAAATGGATGATAAAAGACAAAGTGTCAGGCCTAACAGCAGATGAACTGTACTTGAAAGTCATGTCCTTAAAAAATTTGAAAAAAAGATGACTTGACACAGGAGCTGAGAAATGCATCTGACCTTTCAGTTAATCTGTCTACAATTCACTGAAACCTCATCAGAAATGTTCTCATGTAAAGGCTGGCTGTAAAGAAGCCATTCTTTTGGAAGGGAAACAGAGAAAAAAAAGCTGAGGACTGCCAAATTACTCAAGAACTGGACTGAAAATCAGTTTGAAATTTTTGGTGGAGGTGGTCAGGAGCGAGGTACAACAGTGAGTGTCTACATCCAGCTGTAAAACACGGTGGAGGCTCTGTCATGATTTTGGGGTTCATTTCAGCCAGTGGCGTTGGAGATCATATCAAAGCTGATGGAATTATGAACAAAGCAAAGTACCATCAGATTTTGATCCACCATGTAATACCACCTGGAAAGTATATGACTGGCAACAGTTTCATTTTTTGGGGCAAACACACTGCAAATGCAGTAAAAGCATACCTGGACAGGAAAACACACAGTGGAACATTTTTGGTCATGGATTGGCCTCCCCAGAGCCCGGACCTCAACATTATTGAAGCAATCTGGGATCATCCCGACAGAGAATAGAGCAAAAGGCAGCCAGAGAAAAGCTACCCTTCAGGAAATCTGGAGAACTCTTCCTGAAGACTACTTAAAGAAATTACAAGAAGTCTTTCCTAAGAGAGTTCATACCAAATATTGACTTTTAGGTTTGTTAAAATTGTATAAACTGTTTATGTTTTATATACCGTATATCCATAAATGGTTGCACATGTTGCAATAAATTGCTGCACCTATTTCCCATTTTTCCAGCAATATTTAAAGAAATGAAATGAATACATTTAGATGACTTGCACAAATAAGGCTTTTCACATCATCTTTTCCAGTACACGTAAGAAATGAAAGTTGGTGCTTATAAGCATTTTCTCTTTCTTTCTGTTGGCTTTCAAGGAGTCTCCATAACAAACTGAGGTTGGGGACCGGCTCATCCTCCAGTCTGACTGACCTCTCCCAGGCAAAAACCCCAACAGGAGGTGGGGAGAAGGGAGGAACAGAGGAGAGCAGCAGAGACAAAGGGACCCAGCAGAGGAGGGCCGGGGCTAATGCCACCTGGAACAGGTTAGTCCTGTCCATTATAAACAATGCCAGTTTATTTTTCAGTGAATATTTTATTTTGTTAATGCATGAGCCATCAGAGGATGGAGTGGAGCTAGATCTGCATATAAGAGACTGCATAAAGAGTTACACCCAGCCATGGCT
The DNA here is from genome assembly GCA_015107715.1 of Tylochromis polylepis. Lineage (NCBI taxonomy): Eukaryota > Metazoa > Chordata > Actinopteri > Cichliformes > Cichlidae > Tylochromis > Tylochromis polylepis. The sequence continues at coordinate 9,469 of VVHJ01033075.1, read as the reverse complement.
TGTCGTCTCCAGAAGATGCCAGGGGGATGGCTGGAGTGTGTATTCAGAGCGAACTGGCCTACACAAACTTCTTCAGAAGCAGACCTTTGAGTCGGATTTTCAGCCAGAAAATCAAGAAAAAACAGTCAAGTCACCAACTCTAGCAGCATTGACTGACGACTCTGGCCACACACTACCTCCTCTGACTTTAACTTGCGGTGCCTGACTCCAGACAAGAGAGCTGAGGGTCTGCTGGCTTTCAGCAGCCATGAAGAGCTGGATCATTTCAACCAGGAAACACGGCAAGTGAACAGACACCCTGAGCTGTTTGCGCTCTACCCACCACCTGATGAGGAAGATACAGTGGAAATCCGTCCTGTTCCCGAACGCCCCAGGGAACACATTGGAGAGCGTGTTATGATCAGATGCCTGTCTATAAAGTCTGAAATAGAAATTGAGCCCATATTTGCCACCATGGCATTGTATGAGCTGAAAGAGAAGAAAAAGATATCTGAGAATTTCTACTGTGACCTGAACTCTGAACAGTTTAAGAATTTCTTGGATCATAGATCCGTCCTCGGCCATCACACATTTTCACACAAACAAGTACTTGTGCGTGTGTTTCCTTCTCCAGTGGGGAGCTCTGTCAGTGCTGCTGTCCATGCTATGACTAGGACAGTCTCCTTTCACATACACATGCAAATACATATACACACATGGACATCAGCTCTTTCTGCCTGCCTTCTTCCTTCAGGGTCAATCACTACCACACTTTATTTCCATCCATCCCTCCTTTCCTCACTCCCTCCTTCTTTTATCCCATTCTGCCTCGCAGCTTTTTTTCATCTTTGGATTTTTCACTCTTTTGTATGGTTGTTTCTAATGGTGTTCCAGCTTTATTTAACACTAAATGGCACAGAGCAGAAAGCAAGAGCTGTCAGTTTGCTGGGTAGCTGTAAGGCTATGTGAACAAATTAAACTGGATGCAAACCTTCAGTCCAAAAAGTTCATGCCCTTCTCACTGTAGTATGATTTACCCTTCTGATGGCTTCCCTTTGGTAAGGAAACCTTTTTAAAGTTTATTTTTAACCAGTGGCTTAGGAGGTGGCTCTAAGTGGCTTCAAGGGGTCATCAATTGTTTGAACAGCACACTTATGTTGTCAAACTGCCTGTAATACCTAAAAAAAAAAAAGCTAAAATAAATGTATGTATGTGTGTCACTCTTTCTGTCTTTCTGAATGCATTTTGCCTCTCTGTGTGTTTATTCCTAGCATCCACAACGCAGTAATCTCAGTTTTTCAGAGGAAGGATCTGGGAGAAAATGAACTCTACAATCTGAATGAAGGTGTCAGGTTAGCTTTTCATCTCTTCATCTGTCTAGTTTTATGTCTGACCTGTGTTGCTGACCTTTACATCAGCACCCTGAACTTTTACCCTCAGCTGATTTGTATTTTAAAATATTTGATTAAATTATCACTTCTGAAGCTGTGATTTCCCATCTTACCTTACTGCAGCAGAATATTTCTTACTAGAAACATATATAAACATGCTTACAAGTTAACACAGGCATGTTGTACCATTCAGAAATTGGATTTACCTTAAAATTGCTTTGAACCTTGAAATTAGATGGAAATGCAGCTGTAGTTATGACCAGCATCTGTCATTTTGGTGTATTTAAACACACAGTGTTTGTTCTTTGAGCTACTGATGTTCAATCATCACACTGAGCCTGTGTTAGCCTGTGCTAACAGTGGAAAATTTTTGTTGAAATTTCCAGTTGTGATGTATGCAGTGTGAGCAGCATCTTTTCTCATTTCCTGAGTCTGATGCTCCGTAAACACAGCATTCTGCAAACTCGTTACATCTGTTTCATTTCCAAGGAGGGATCGCTGATGATGTGTGACTGTAAGCATATCGCTTCATGTCCAGTATCCACTCATGTGCTGTTATTTTAACCATTGCAGGCAACTGCTGAAGACTGAGCTGGGCTCCTTCTTTACTGAGTACCTTCAGAATCAGCTGCTCACCAAAGGAATGGTCATTCTGAGGGACAAGATTCGCTACTATGAAGGTACACGCAAACTATTGAGAAAATAGACACTATAGACAGACCTATAGACAGAAAGTGGAACGTATATACAGAGTAAGAAATTTGAACCTTTATTTCTATGATGGTATATCATGTTTTGAATAAAGAAATGGCTGCCAGTGACTGATGTTCAAACAGTTTCATTACAAGCTTAAAATGCAGGCATGAAAAAGAACAGAACAAAAATAGGATAAAAATAACATCAGGGTTGCCCCTTAAACCCTATAAAATATTTCTTTAAAGCTGTGAGATGTCAGAGCAAATTTACAGGGTTAAAATGTATAAATATGCAAGTTTGTACATTTTGAGTTTGGATAAGAATGACACGAATACAGGTTTTCATGGGATTCTGTACAGGGAAACTGAAAAAAAAAAACCCACCCAATAAAAGAGCTACATCTCAGCCTCTGCAGGCTTCATATTAAACGTTAAAGTTCATCACAGTATGATTTGTTTGGAAGGAGTGCCAAGAGAAAGTCTCTTCTCTCTAAAAAGAACATGGTAGCACAGCTTAGGTTTGCAAAGTTGTATCTGAACAAACCACATGTTCTTAAAAAGAACATGTGGTTTGTTCAGATTTGTTCTCTGTATCTATTATTGTATGATCTACTGTACAAATATTAAGCGCCTTGAGGCGACTATTGTTGTGATTTGGCGCTATATAAATAACATTGAATTGAATTGAATTGAACATGACTTCTGGAATGTGTCTTTTGGGCAGATGAGCCCAAAGTGGAGATGTTTGGAGATAATGCACAGCACCATGTTTGGAGAAAACCAAACACAGCATATCAGCACAAACACATCATAGCAACTGTGAAGCACGGTGGTGGAGGGGTGATGATTTGGGCTTGTTTTGCAGCCACAGGACCTGGGCACCTTGTAGTCCCTGAGTTGACCATTAACTCCTCTGTATACCAAAGTATTCTGGAGTCAAATGTGAGGCCATGTGTTCAACAAACAGCTAAAGCGTAGACAAAAGTGTGATCATGGAATGATCTGGGTACAGCAACAAATCTGCAACAGATTGGCTGAAAAAGAAAAGAATCACAATGTTGCAACAATCCAGTCAAAGTCCAGACCTCAAGCTTATTGAAATGCTGTGGAGGGGAAGTATCTCACATCGCTGTGAGGAACTGATTGCTTCAAGTTATCACTGCTAAAGGTCGTTACACGAGTGATTTAATCATGGGGGGGTACTTAATTTTTAACAGCACAGTGTAGACTCCTGCAAAAACTTTCTTTTTCATATTACCATGCATGTCTAAAGCTCTGAGATATCAGAGCCAGTTAACAGGGGGAAACTCAACAAATGAGCAAGTTTACAAATATTTAGTTAAAAATCGCAAAAATGTGTATTAGCTGGAAGAAGAGTTTGTACGATATTTAACACCACCTGTACTTGCTTCTCAAGTAAATTGTGTATCCTTCATTGTAATGGAAAAAAACAACATTTCATGTCATCTAGGTTACTTGTTTTTTTGCAGATAAATTTTTTCACCATGTTAAAAAAATTCTGCATCAAAATTCTTTGCTGACTCTTTAGTTTCAACTCCTTTGTTCATAGCCAACAAAGCCTTCTGGCTTTGATGAGGTGTTCATAGTACCAGTTGCCTGTTTCAGGGGAAGTCCAAGATTAGTGTTTTTTCTTAACATGACACAAGTCTAGTCTCTAATGGTTTCAAACAGGGCCAAATAATAACTGACTAAAGAAAATTCTAGATGCAGAGATAACTGCATTAGTTAAATATTACTTTGAATAGTGAGATCATGGCTATATCTCCAGTGAGGGGCATTTTTCTGCACAAGGACACACAGAAACATACACTGATGCAGACACACAGGTAGAGTGAGAGAAAGGTATTTTGTACTGTGGTAAATGTGTGACCTTTATTTGAAGCACTGTTGAAGTGATATAATGCACACACACTGATGGTGACTGATTTGTGTGACAAAACCGTCATCACAAAAACCAAACAGGAAGCGATCCTTTACGTCAATTAGTAGTTAGTTTGCGTGTGTGTGTGCATATGCAGAAAAATGTCTCCCACCAGAAGTAGAAGAACAAAGCTGTAAAGTTGCTATCAGGATTATCAGATCTGTTTTTTATAGGTCAATAAGTATTTGGGCAATGACCCCTTTTTTTTGTACTTTTGCCTCTGCACTTTGCCCTTGTGTCAAACAATGAAGCTGTGATTAAAGTTCAAACTTTCAGCTTGAATTCAAGGAATTCAACAACCGTATTGCATTAACTGTTTGGAAACTACAGCCACTTTTATGCATAGTCCTTTAAACACGCTTTCCACAATCCACAATATCTCATTTACTGCATCTACCCATCAGTCTTGATACTTTTATAACTCATCTGCCTGGTTGTATCACAGGTCAGAAGTTGCTGGACTCTCTGGCCGACACGTGGGATTTCTTCTTCTGTGATGTTCTGTCCATGCTGCAGGCCATTTTCTATCCCGTACAGGTACACATTCTTGCAAACAAATACTCCAATTAAAGCACTTCATCGTGTTGAAACATGTGTATATGTCATCAGGGAAAGGAACCATCAGTGCGTCAGCTGGCTCTTCTTCACTTCAGGAACACCATCACCCTCAACCTGAAACTGGACGAGGCGCTCTCTCGGCCCCGAGCCCGAGTTCCTCCCTCCATCATACAGATGCTGCTAATACTACAGGTGAGCACACACTTTTGTCGTCGTGCCTCTCCCAACCTCTTAGTCTAATAATCTCTCGTGCTATCTCTTATATCAATGTGCACCATTTAACACATGGCATGCACTGATATCCATGACTTGATGACTGTGACATAAGAGACGAGGGTAAATGGCAACAGATGGAGAAAGAGGAGCAGAGGGTAGAAAAAGTTGTTGCTAAGGGATCCCACAGGAAGTAATCTCAGTGTGAACACAGAGCACAGTTGTCTTCCCATGACCACTCAGGACCCTCTGCACCCTGTTTGTGTGCGCGAATTATCAATGTTTATACTATCATTAAAGGCTGTGACAACTTCACAAGAGCTTTATTAGACCTCTGTAGCCGTTAGTTCAGTTGATGTAAATTAGAGTGGAGGCAAAGAGTTGCTTGTCCATTTCTTCCCATTTTTTAAAAGTTTTTCCAATAATTTATAATAATCTACTTATATATTTTAGTTCAGGCCATTACATTTTATATTTGATGCTGTACAGTAACTTCTCATAGACTAGCACAGACCTAAACAGCACAAACACTACTTGGCACCAGGTGAGGCAGGGGTCCTAGGTCACTGTGGTGGCCACTGAGGGCCAGCAAACTTTAAACTATAGCAGTGGTACACCCTGAAAGTTTATTCTGTTCATCTGAACGTTTTGTTTTCTGAAAACTGAAAACTTATTTGGATGACTGAGCATGGATGAAGATATTTCGAGATGAAGAGACCTGATCTGCTTATGGGGCCCCATGACAACAATGATAGCCTCTAAATAATAACGTAGAGGAGTTTTGCTTTCTGGAAGTGAAAAAATAATTTTAAAAAGAGGAAGAGGAGAAAAAATAAGAGCATGGTGAGTGGAGCAGGTAATAGCAATTAAAAATACAATGACGCACAACTAAATGATGCTAGTGTAGCCTTAAATATAGGGGTGAGACACTTGAATAATGTGACTTCCACTAGCCTCACATTATTTCTTTTTGTATAGTTTGATGTTTAATATTAGTTAACTTAGCTAGCAGAGTTGTGTAGTGTGTGCAGCTGAGTTTAATGTGGTAGCTAGGAGTCGGGACTTGTCCTGTTAGCGTAGCTAGCAGGATGAAAGCACATAGAAGCTAGTTGTTACAATATTAGCACTTTATAACCAGTCAGTTTGGTCTTGTGCATTGTTACCTAAATGCAATGGTTTCTTCCATTTCTAGAGTAATAATAGTAATTGTCATTTTATAGGACTGTTGTTGTTGTTGGTGTCACAGTAGTGATGAACGCTGGTTGGAGGGGCTGTGTGAACCCCTAACAGACTCCAACATTAGCCACTGCTAATAGTCTCTTTATTGAGGTCTTGCAACATGGTGGTAGGGACTGCATAGTGCTCCAATTTTTTTTTCCTAGATGAGTGTAAATATAACTTGTTTTACAGCCAGAAGCGACCATATTTAAACTAGAGGTTGGAACAGTAAGTTATCAGCTAAGGCAAGCGTGCTTGGTTGCACCCTTATCTACTAATTAGTGCTAAAAGACTGATAAATTACATGAATTTGACTAACTATAACTGCAGCTTAAACTTCTTTTGACTTTTAGTGAAAGCCAATCTTAATAGACCTCTTTTAGCACACAATCAAACCAGACACACTTCTAACTTTAAACTTTTAACAATATCTAAATGAAATAATTCTTTTTAAGTCATACATCATAGAGTTGATATGAGAAGAGGATTTTCTAAAGCATTTATTTGTACCAAACTGTAAATATAATTTTTAATGCTGCTATGTCGGACATGCTAACATCCTAGACCCACTTTTGGAGCTTTGCCTTGGCTTCATTTTTCAGACCTGAAGGTTGCTGCTTGGAGTACCTCTGCTGAATATTACAGCGTCCATCAGCTTTTGGAAGATGAAACCTTGTTCCCCTTTCCTGCTGCTTTAGCTACAACAGCTGATGTTTTCTAATATTAGTGTGTTGCAGTGCTTCTCAAGTAGGTCCAGAAAATATGGGTGTTTATTGCAACTGAGGTAGCCATGTGAGCTTTCTGTTACCCATTGGTTTTTATTCTACTTTTTCTCTTCTTCATAGCTTAATGATGTTTTATCAGCCTGTAAAAAAATCATTCAAAGGAAATAAGCTAAAAACAGTCCCCTTGATTAAACACACAGATCAAAGTGTCAAAGAGTAACAGCTCTAATTCTCAGAAGGATACAGAGGACACCAGATGAATACCATGAAAAATGTAGGTGTAGCAAACATAACAAGAGCTGTGGCACTTTCTCTGAATTTCAACATGGTTAAATTCTTGGAATATGTTAAAAAAATAAGTAAAATAGAATAAAATAAGACTACTGTGTGTGTCATTTTTAGATATTTTACCAGTCTACCAAAGCTTTTAACTTAAAAGCACTTAGCAAAAAAATTACTGATAGGTGAGCATTTACTAGTCAGGGATAAGCTGTGGTTCTGGTAGTGCATGAAAGTGGGTTTACTCAGTGTCTTAGAGAATGCAGAATGGGGCCGTTTCTGTTTGGTTTAGTTTGGACATCATTGTGGTGAATCATTGACCCAAATCTGCTCCTTCCAGATTCAGACTGAGAGGGCAAGACGAGACGAAAATAGAAAGCACGATTTATTTATTCCCTTCTTTTATTCATTGTGCACAGATATACTGCAGAGTTATTTTAGTTTGCACACAGTGAATATCAACAGAGAGCAAAGCAGGAGAAAAAGATGACAGGCAGACCCAAAGAAGGAAGGAAGTAGGGCAGGTAAGAAAGGGTGTGTGTAAAAGAGGTAAAATTTGGCACTGAAACAATGCAGTTTTTGCTAATTCCTCATTTCATCTGTTTGTAATTTCCCTTTCATTCTGTTTAGCCTCTGTGACGCCAGTTCACTGAAGTCTGTGCATTTATGTGGTTTGTTTCTGTGCTGTGGTTTTCGTGCATGGGCTTAACAATTTAGAGTATTGAAACTTCACTGATCTATTCCTTGTCATTTCGAGATATTGCAGTGAGGTCTGGAGCCACATGTGCCTCATGTGTCTCATGAACTATGTTGTGGAAGTAAATTTGAGCTACATCCAACTGTAGAGCAGGGGGTGGCTTTAACTAAACAGAAACACAAAATCTGAAACTTTCAAACAGCAGAAGTTCTTTCGTGTTAAAGATGATTTATAGCTGTGGATCAAATGACTGTGTGATGTAAAAGATCCGCTGTGCAGTTCCTTTCAGCTCGAACTTTATTTTAGCACATTGTTTTCACTACCATCAAGGTCATCATAATACAGAGTTTCAACTATTTAACTATTCAACTATTAAAAAAAATACACTTAAGCCCACTGATCACTACCTACCCAGCATCAAATACCAGACACACTTAATAAGCAGCTGTTGGGCCTGGTGAAGCACTTAGCTGCTCAAGAGCCACAAGCCTCCAGAACTAAAAGGAGAGGGAATATCGGTGACAAAAGACTTTAAATTCCTTCCCAATTCATAAATTGATCTGAATACAACCATGAAATACAGCTCATGACAAATCACACCATGTCATTATTTATTTAATTCCAAAATGCAGAAGTGGTGTGTGAAAAACTAAGCTCACCCCATGATTCAGTAGCTTGTAGACCTTTAGCAGCAATAAACTAATAATTTCCTTGGAAGAATTTTAGCCCACTCTTCTTTACAATGTTGCTTCAGTTCATTGAAGTTTATATTTGATTATGCATGCCCCTGTTAAGGTACCACCACAGCATTTCAGCCAGGTTGAGGTATCGACTTTGACTGGGTCACTGCAACATCTTGATTCTTTTCTGTTTTTAGCCATTGTTGTACATTATAGATAAACATCCCCACTTTGTTCTCGTCTGTCCAAAGGGCGTCGTTCCAGAAGTCTTGTGGTTTGTTCAGATGCAACTTTGCAAACCTAAGCCATGTTGCCATGTTCTTTGTAGTGAGAAGAGGGCTGCGCCCTTTTGGAGTCAGAATGGTGTATACCATATACATATACCTTATAAATTTATGTTCTTGCCTTATTTCCTCAGGTAAATCTGTTTGTGTAAATGTTTTCAATGTACAAACTACAGAGACACATTTGAATACCTGATAACTGATGATAATCTGTTGGGTTTACCTCATGTACCAGAATCTGGCTTTTTCTGTGGCTTGTATGGCTCATTTAGCTCTTTTTCTTTTTATACCATGGTCGCAGCAGAAATTAAGTACCTCGAGTCTCAGGATGTGATTATTTTCTTATATCTGATTAACATTTTTAAGTTGAATCCAAAAATTGCATAATTTTGGTATTAATGTAAATTATCTTTCAATTAAATTTTTCAATTTTATTTATACAGCGCCAAATCACAACAACAGTCACCTCAAGGCGCTTAATATTGTAAGGTAGACCCTACAATAATACATAAGAGAAAAACCCAACAATCATATGACCCCCTATGAGCAAGCACTTTGGCGACGGTGGGAAGGAAAAACTCCCTTTTAACAGGAAGAAACCTCCAGCAGAACCAGGCTCAGGGAGGGGCGGCCATCTGCTGCGACCGGTTGGGGTGAGAGAAGGAAAACAGGATAAGGACATGCTGTGGAAGAGAGCCAGAGATTAATAACAAGTATGATTCAGTGCAGAGAGGTCTATGAACACATAGTGAGTGAGAAAGGTGACTGAAGAAGAAATACTCAATGCATCATGGGAATCCCCAGCAGC
>VVHJ01033074.1:15968-34388 GCA_015107715.1 Tylochromis polylepis | reverse complement strand
TCTGAGTTTTACAGCTGGGGTGGACAAGGCTAAACATCAGGCTTTCAAATGAATTAAAAGTCTGTCTTGGTCTTTCGTTGATTAATAGGCTGGTGTGAAAAATTGCTGCCACACCGCCACCTCGGCCTGTGCTTCGAGGTTTCTGGATAGTTAGAATAACTCGGGGGTGTTGATTCATTTAAACTAACATAATCATCCTGCTGCAACCAGGTTTCTGTAAGGCAGAGTAAATCGATTTGTTGATCAATTATTAAGTCATGTACTAACAGAGACTTGGAGGAGAGAGACCTAATGTTTAATAATCCACATTTCATTGTTTTACTCTTTGGTTCAGATGTGGATACTGTATTGTTCTTTCGTTGTGATTTTTTATGTTTAAGTTGTTTATTGCTGGTTTTTAGTTTGTTTTTTGTCTGTTTGGGAGCTGACACAGTCTCTATGGAGATGGGTTTTTGGGGGGGTAGCAGGAGGAGAGAAGCTGCAGAGAGGCGTGTAAGACTGCAACTCTGCTTCCTGGTCCCAACTCTGGATAGTCATATTTTGGGGGGGGTTTGACTTGAGCTTGATTTAGATTTAGAATCCACTTCCTAACTGATGTCACCGGAAACTACTTTTATCCCTACATTGCAACGTTCCACGGTACTACACCCGACATGTAGTTAAATTTCTCGGGAGGTGTACATCAGTTTATGTAGAAGTTTGCAGCACAGAGGTAAAGAGGGCTTATAGGGCTTATAGCGTAGATCTGATGCAGGCGTGTAAGTATAAGGGAACATACTGCAGGGTTTAGAAATGGTCCAAAAACACTCCAGTGATTGTTTCCCAAGGTGAAATTTACCTTCAAATTCTGTCTGATGATTACTCCATCAGCTTTGTTTTTGCCTGCTGTCAGTGAATAGCATTTTCCATTAGTAGGAGTGATGAAAATAGAGGATTATAACTATAAAACCACACTCAATTTGCCCAAGGAAAGCAGCTATACATTAGCTAAGATATTAGTGACGATAATTCACAGACTTTAAGACAGACTAAACAAAGGAGCTACTCTGTTTTTCTGACATGTGCACATAACCATACTGACCAGACACTACTTGCATGTACAAGGGAGTGTTTGTCTGTACGTATAATCCTACACGTTTATGCAAGGGGAGCTAGGGTTAAAACAGAGCCTTAAGGGGGGTACTACAGTGCATTCCCACTGTTCACTGTTGTGAAGACACCCCTCCCCCATCCACCAAACACACATGCATACACTCACACACATGCAGAGCTGTCCCCTGCCCCCTAATGGGAGCATAATAAAAGCCACATGGCCAATGACTTTCAGCTGGCAGTCACTGAGCCAGCGAGCCAAGCTCCACAGCCAGCACTGGTCTGACTGGCTGCTGCCTTGCTGGCTGATTATCTGATGAGCTACAGGGTAAAGAGCACTAGATGAATTAAGTCTTCCTGCTCCATCTTGCTCACTAGCATGGAGCTTCACTCCACTCGCGTACTGGGTCGACCTCAGTATCCTCTTAATATTTCCTTCAGCCCTTCGAAAGGCTGCTGCGTGAGGCTGTGAAAGACTGCCAAGGTGCTGTGAAAATGGCAGTGACGTATTCAAACAAACAGACAGGGACTGACAGGGATTAATAAACACCAAGAAAAAGCAGTTATGAAATCTGGTGCCAATGATCCATACACGCAACAGTATTCACTGCTTGTGCCTCTTATTGTTCATTTATTTACCTTTCATGCTAGCAGGGGCATATGAGATTTAAAAAGGGTAATTGTGACCACTGAAAAGTGCTGAAAACCAAAAATAACAAACTGCTATGATGAACGTATGATAAGGCAGCTGGGGAGGACGGGTATTTAAAAAGGTACAGATCTTTCAGCAAGATATGTGACCTGAGCCTGGAAACGATACACTGAAGAGGTGATGATTACAGTTGCAGACATCTACACAAAAGCTCTGAACCTTTGCGTGGATATCGCTTTTCCAATGTAGAGCAACCAATCCAATGATCTTTTGGTGCATCTACTGATCTACACTGGCTGAACACCACCACCCCCAAATGACATACTTTTATACAAATGTATTTCTGCAACCACTATGTCATAATCTTAAATAATGACCTGCTGTTAGTTATATTCTGTTCAGTGGCTTTCTGAAGTTCATGCTGAAGTATCAAGTTGGCACTTAGGGCTGCACAGGTCAAGCTACATAAAATATTATCATGGTGTTTGAACACTTGACTCTGCACGACTGTTGCTTTTAAGGCAGCCAAGACATATTAAATTGCATAGCTGGGTGCACCAGGTCAAAGCTTCGATGCCAAAGGGTTAAATGAATTTAACACTTTGGGTAATAGAACTCTACAGATGTGGCCATGGGCGACTTGCTTGTGGTGGAAAATGTGTGTACAAGTTTTCACAACGCTTTCTGAGAAAAGAGCTGCAGAAAGATTGTGAAACCTATAATTGGTCCACTTCACATCGCTGCAAAAATATAATCAACAAGAAAATGAAAAATGTAAAGTTTCGATTCGGCGTGGGTTATGAATGACATTTAACAGCTCATTATTGTGAAGAAAAAGAAAAAAAAATAAGGCACCAAAGAGAAAGTACATATGAAACATCAAAGCACTGGATAATTTTAACAGGATTAAATTTGCATTCTGATGAAGTTTGGGGAGCTCTGTAATGTTGAATGTCCTCTTAGTGAACTGCCTGCAACACACTTGCTGCCAATGCCACTTAGCTAGAGTCAAATTAAAACCGGCACAGCACAGGTCCGACCGTCAGTCTGTAAAATGAAGACGTACCGTTTAGTACGCTGGCACTTACCAGAGAGGGGGTTCCGGCCCAGTATCAGCACATTTGGTAAAGGCATCATCACCAGCTGTTGGAGACACTCCTGTCACACAAAGAAAGAAAAATGTTCAGCAAGGGAGCGCAATGTCAAATCTTTGTTTTTAAAAAATAATTATGGAAATGAAATCGAAGCAACATAAATCTAAACCAACCCAAATGTTACTTTAATTTGCCAGAGTTCTTGACTCTAAAAAGCTTCAGTAGCGCTACATACGTCTATCAGAGCATACTAATCACATTAATTAGTATTAGAGCATTAATCGTTTGTCAATACATGGCTACATGGCAATAACTGAAATATTACAAGTATTATCCTCAGAGATTTGACAGTGCGAAAGTAGGCTGGTGAGATCAATGATGGACTAAGATCCTTCCAAAGAAAGACAATCAGATTACGCAGAAATTCTTAAATTTTTAAGAGTTACACACTAGGTTAGGCAAGATAAATCAATAGTATCTGGCTAACTATGAGATTTCATGCATTGGTAGCGACTGCATGTGTGAGATGATGCAAGTGGCAGTGGTGTGCATGTGGGTTAAATAGCTGGTGTGGTGTATGCCGCAGAGCCCCCTCCATTCACAAGTCAATCATCAAAACCAAAATGAAACGGAAACAACAAATTACACTCAGGTAGACAAATGCACCAATGTGTACATCTACACATACTGACAATGTTGGTGTTGATGCTTCCATTTTAGTCAAATTAAAGGTGCGGCAACAGTACACAAACAGCTAGCAACAACAAATGACTTCATATTATTATAAGATGCCTAATGCCATTTAAAAGGCTATATAAATTTCATTTTAGAGGGCCACAACCATAAATAGATAATTTTTTACCCATACTTTACATTGCTGCTCACTCTCTGTATGCAACTCTCCATTCTAGACACCGTCTCTTTCAAACCACCTTTCGGAAAAGCTCTGTTTGCCTTGCATGGTTGGAGCAAACAACAAGGCAAAAGACTACTGTTGGTGAACTGTAAACCTCGGTTCTATGAGAACAAATCAGCCAGAGGAGCCAGAACCAGAATCAGGCAAATAACGAGAACCTGTAACAGAAGTCAGTGTATTCTATAATCCACAATGTTTGGATGCCCTTACCATTTCATCAAAGACTTGCATTGTGGAACCTTTATCATGAAATGCCAATAAGAAATGCGGTGCTTAGGCTGCACTGCAGCAAGAAAGGCGACATGGAAACAAACTCAGTTCCTCCCAGTCCTTTTTTATTGGTTTCAAATTGGTCCTAAAGTTTCCCCAGTTTCTGCCCCTTGCTGTTAAAATGTCGACATAACTTTGGCCTCTGGGCACATAATTATACCCACATTAGCCATGTAACAAAACAACACTGAGTATTTTCCTGGTAGTGGTGTGGAAATCTTACTATAATACATGAAAATCTGTCTGTCTTTCTGTACCAGCTCCTCCTGGACCAACAAATCTGGCACATTTGAACTTTCAGGACCCAAAAATGTATCTCTAGATCAGATATTAGGGTATTATTATGTTTCCAAACAAAACAACAACAAAAAAAGACGACCTGTTTTTAGCATGTATGCACCTATAATGCCTGATAAAAGCATCCTATCATTTTAAATTAATGACAACATCATCATTTATATCCACATATGACATAATGTGATGATGCCATCATGACGCCCATCAACCACCAAGCAACAGACTAAAATGACCCATTTTCATTATATAAACGGCATCTACCAGCCCTATTTTTGTGATCAAGTCTATCAGTTTGCACAAAGCATGAAGAGGTAAAATAACTGTATAGCATGGGCTTGTACTAGTAAAAGTCATGTCATCTAACCAACTGAAGACTCATTGCATTAAGACTCGTAGTAGGTGCAGCCTAAGCTACAGTATAAGAATAAAAATGTTGGTCTGTATGATGCTTGTTCTCTGCTTGAGGTCATTAGGCAAATGTATTACCTGGTGATACAGACAACCAAAACAAAAAGGTGGACCCCAACAACGCGTTTCAGACACTTAATAACAACTAGTATTTTCTGAATTAGACAATTCTTTTTGACATGGGCTTGGTAACTTTGCAGATATTACACATGCACAAAAAAGCAAAACACAATAAATCAAAGTGGACAGGAAAAGGTAAAATATGGCCTCCTTTAAAAAACAAAAGAAAGAAAACAAAAGAAAAAGAAAAGAAAACACAGCAAACGACAATGAAGCAACACCTATAAAATCCAGAAAGTTCCAGCTAACCATTTGATAGATTGGCAGTTAGCTGTGTACAATTTGTAATGCACCAAAGTGTTCATGGTCTAAACTTTTAGAGCAGTATAAACCAACTCTAAACCACATGTCTGATGCAAAGGAAGAGATGGTTTCTTTAAACAGAATACACATGAAGGTCAGCTAACTTGTTTCATATTTACCTGATGGCAGGGAAGAAACTTGAACTCATCTGACCTGACAGTTGACTATTCTGTGCAGTGCACTGCTGCAGTCATGACAACGAGGCTTATATTAGTAAAGGGTTTTGCAGAAGTTCTGTGCATGCAATAATTAACTGCTCTATACATGCTCTATACCTCACCGCAGAAGAAGAAGAGGAGAAAAAAAAAACCTGACATCACTTGGTGGGTTCAACTGGCTAAAAATAGAACCACATCTGTTGCTGCTTTGAAACATTTCCAAAATAATCAACCAGCTACACTGAGCTGATGAATTCGAAACTGTATCCCTTGTATAACTTAGGGAACTACACAATAGGGTATAATAGGAACTAGAAAACTACAACTTTTGGCCATCTTCACTTTTTCATTAACAGGCTCTCTTTACTGGGTAAGATATCACTAAAAGAAAGGTGAAAATATCTATGATAACATATGCATATATTTATGTACACACAAGAAATTTCTAGATTTGCTTCAAAATCTCAGTGCAGCTTCTCCCATTTCCATATAACTGTTTGTACACATGGCTGCAGTTTGAGGAATGCATATGGGCCCATATATTTTTCATGTCAAGGGAAATTTATTCAGTAAGTTGCAAACACAATTTCAGCACTATTCTCCTTATCAGACACCCGCAGCAGAAGAAGCAGCTCTGACAGCCTTTGTCAGCTGTTTGGATTGATGCAGAGAGAGAGAACCACCGGTTCACACAGGAAGATATACAGAAGATGGCAGGTGACAGATGTTCAGTGCATTTCTCACATCTGGTTTTAGACAGCAGCATAGTCTGAAAGACTGAAAAATAAGGAGCTGTAACAAAAAGCTAGGTCTATGCAAATAATTATATTTAATTATGATTTTCCATTCCATTGTTTGTTAAGGGTGCATAATCAAGATACAAATAACAATAATATATCGGTTCCATCTTCATGTAGTGTGGCACTCATGTGGATGCCTGTGTTTAAAGATTGATATAGTTCCAATCCACTCATTACCTGACCAGAGTAAAGGAGTTTATAAACAAAATTATTATTGTAATTTTAAAAAAAAATATATAATTATTAGACTCACTAACTTTCATGTAATAATTTGATAACAGATCAATGCACAGAGACGCTTCTCTCAAATGGGATATAGGTGAGAGTAGGGGGTCGCAGTAACAGGCAGTAATGGTTATTAGAGCCGAAGCATGGTTGCCATGGTTTCATCCCAGTGGTGATAAGAGCAGTGACCCCAGCTGCTATGTCTCTCTCCCTGTGTCTACACTGGTGTCTGAGCATGCATGGAGGAGAGAAAGGAGTCTTTATACATTTCCAAAGCAATTTCCAGAAAAGCCAACATTTAATTTCAGAAATGCAAATTATAACTTTATGTTGTTTTTGTAAATCGTAATAAATGTCATAGCATCTTACAAGTACATAATTAGCAATAAACAAATGTGGTAATGGCAAATACAACACTGATAACAATGATAAAATAGAGTGATCCTAACAATAACAGTGACCGATG
The DNA here is from genome assembly GCA_015107715.1 of Tylochromis polylepis. NCBI lineage: Eukaryota > Metazoa > Chordata > Actinopteri > Cichliformes > Cichlidae > Tylochromis > Tylochromis polylepis. Next base: position 27,587 of record VVHJ01033074.1, on the reverse strand, counting down.
TCTGGCTGTTCCAGGCCGAAGCGACCAAACGGCCATATCGTCTGAAGGCTGAGACAGATTGACTCAACAAGCGTCAGACAGAATAATCGGCGTAACTCAGACACCCACAGTTGGCAACGCGCAGAGGCATTTGGTGTGCCTGACAGACAATTCGCCATGTAGAACTCATGACAGCCGCATTGGGTGAAATTCATCAGACTTTAAAAAAGGGCAAAAATAGAAGCCAAAATGCACATCAAAGGAAACTACAGAGCCTAGAGTCACCATCTAAAAGTTGGGGAAATTTTGGGCACTCTGCTTTATTATCTCTTTGGTATTCAGAGTGAATAAGCACACACGCACGCACGCACAGAGAGCTACACATCAGACTCACTCCTTTGCTGTTTAATATAGTACCACAAGTTCAGCCTGGGGAAAATATTTTTGCCTTTGCTGCTGTGGGAGAGCAGACTCAAGTTTTAAACATTCTTGTGCCTTTTTGATGATAAAACACCACCAGCAGAACATGATTGTTATAACGCCAACTGAGCATTTGCAAGTACAAAATAGATAATTAAGTCATCACTAGATTGACACAAACACTTCTTTTCCTACAACCACCTGTCCCACTGCTCCTCATCCATTCATGCTCACACCTGTCCCCTTCCATGGTAGCATGTGTTTGCCTTGCAAGCAAGACACATCAAGCTCTGCCTTTGCAATTGAAAAGAGATACTTGCAGTGTGAACATAAAGCGCTAAACTCAGTTGTCATTACTTTGCATGGGTGCCATGAAACGAGAGTGAGCGAAAGCAAACTTTCAAGTTTTCTTCCAGCACATTACAAGCACGTTGCTTAAGGACCTAGGTTTATACAATCATTTTGTTACTTTATTTTATTAGCCTGTTTCCACTGATCATTTGTAAACATAAATATCTATGGATAAATAGATATTATAAAACAGTCTTATTTGTTCAGCTGATATCGACCCACTTATGGCCCATAATTACAGATTATGGTAAACCAAGTCAGTCACTGGTATATGTGAATGAGGTTAACTACGAGTTGGTGCTCTCTTGCTGGTAAAGCCAATCATCTGGGAGTGGTAAATAAACTCTAGTGTCCCTTTCCCTCTCGTCACCCAATATTTGGGACTCACCAAATCCAATGTGTTCCACAAAGTTTGTGTTACAACATGTTAAGTGTGCTATATTAATTGTGTCATTAATTTGCAGCTTTTATGGCATAAAACCAGCTTATACTGATGTATTTGTGTCAGTGCATGACCTTTATCATAGTTTGATACTCTTCTTCATCGCCCATGTTGTGATTTGGCACTACAGCTGATTCATTAACCGATTCATCACCCAGCTTCTTCTTCTGCTTTGTTAGAGACTTTACAAAAGAATGAACTACCCCGTGGACAGTTTTTCCCTCTGTTGTTCCCCTAGTGACACTGAAGAGCACTTTGTAGTCTTTGATCTTGTGATCTGTCTGGGTGTTAGCTTGGAGCTTGGTCAAAGAAACTCAAGACACAGTGTACTACATCTTCTCTTTAGTAGGAAGTCTGCAGCTGACTTTATAACCTAAAAAAAAGACTGTAGCTTGACTGGATTCATGCAGACTAAATGTGTGGGAAATGTTCACAGTACAACATCATGGCGCTGTCACGGTTTTATATTTTAACCAGAGTGCAGAGGGAGGTGTAGGGTATGTAGACTATAGATTTCTGACAAGGTATAGGTTTTATATAGTCAAGATCAGGTCCAGCAATTTCAAGTATGGTGCTATTTAAATTTACTTTTTATTTTCAAGAGCATGGGTAGTAACATGTTTTGAGGATTAACTAGAGATGAATAATAAAAACTGAACTACAGCAGCCTAATATGTATCGTGGATTAGCTGGCAAAGGCTTAGCTCACATACATAAAACATGATTGACGTTGCAGAAGAGAGACCAGCCACCACACTGAGCATGTCATGGCAATGTGCTACAAACACCGAGGTATGCATGTGCACACACACTTAGACATATACAAATTTCACGTGGAAAGCCTTCAGTGCTTTATCCTAACTGTGACAGCAGAAATGTCCTTAGCCAAGTCAATATGACAGCCTCCAATACTACGCATGTCTAATAATTTCCATTTCACACATGGGGGATGTGGAATAGCCAATCATTTAAGCTAAATCGTTTAAACTAAATTTTTTTTTTTTTAAAAAGCATTATTCAGACAGTGAGTGATGAGGAAGGGGGGGCAAAAAATGAGGAGAGGATGGAGAAAATGGCAAAGAGGGAGAAATGAAAGAAGGAGCTACAGCTTTGATTCCATCACTTTTCACTCCAAGCACGCAGTGCTGGGCTCCTCCTCCTCCTTTCTCATCTTTCTTTACCCCACCATCCCCCTATCCTGACACTATATTGCTGTATTATTGATTCCATCAGGATCCACAGCTCCTCAACACTGGCTCCTCTTGCATCCTACAGAGACATTTAGACAGGCTGCTAAAATGAGGTACAGGTTAAATGGAAGCTTATCCACAACCACCCTCCCTTGGAATATACTCCCTCAATATGTTCTCTCTGCACACACAGTTGTCATTATGTAGTATATGTGAACAAAGAGTGGAAATACTTAAAAACATATTGAACTTCCTCTTTCCCCTTGTATTATTGAGCCATTTCCTCTGATAGGTGAAGCAAAAACCATCTTCAATTGAAACCTAAGCTAAACCCAAAGCATATACTATGGAATCCATTAAGAAAATTTCGAGACAGATGATAATTTTAAGATCTGCAGACTTCTCTATTGTCTAAAGCTTAATGTCAGCGAATGGACATGTGCTGTGAATGGAGATAACGTCTTGCAGATCTGCCAGCAACCTGGCAGATGAGGTTTGCACCTCGAGCTGCAAAAGCCATGCAACAATACACGTCACAGTATGTGTGCGCGTGTGAGTTTGTTGTGTGTTCAGTGTTGTCCATAGAAAGGTCATAAGCTGGTTGTGCTTTGGTCATACAGGACTGCTCTTTGTTAAAGTAGCCTTCTCAACACTCACACCTTCCATCTCTCCACCCAAGCACAAGTTCCGCTACCAGCAGAGCTTTAACAGGGGACTGATTGTGCAGTATATGTGTGTGCACTTGTACACATGCTGCCTGAGCCCTGAAAGCTTGAATCACACCCATTCTGCAGAGTGGAGTGTTACCATAGAAATGAGGAGATGGATTTATTCTCCCCATGCTCAAGTGTCTGAAGCACGTGGTACAGTAAATGTTCAGGAGTATGTGTACACACACACACACCCACCCTCAGTGGACTTCTCTCCTGCTGAAAAACTGCAAAGATTATTAACTTGAAAAGGTTACAACCACCAACAATGGGAAGGACCATGCTTCCGCTTTCTCTCATACCTAACACACACACACACACTTTAAACGCCAGATCTCACGACATCCCCACTGACCAAATCAATGCAGGAAAAGCTTTTCCTGTTGTTCAATGTGGTAAAGCCATTTTTACACATGGACTCATTTTAATTACTCCAATGACATATTAATGTTTCCTCTTTAAGTCTAAATGATCACCTTGGTCATTTAAAACTTATGACAGCAGTGGTCCTGGGTAGCATCTCGTAATGTATACATATCACACTGTTACTAGCCATTTATGCTTCAGTGGTCAATCTCTGCCATAGTAACTGCAAAGTCCTCTGAAAACCCTATGCTGTCACCTTCGGTGTAAACTAATGTAGACCTCCCTAGAAATGCAACTACATGTCAGGTAGTTACATCAGTGAGTGTGTGATTGGCCTATTCAGTACTGTTGATTCCTCCAGTTTATTTCTGGCTACTTTGGCGCAGCAGTTTTTGAATTCATCAGTGAGACAATAGCAATAATTGACTCAATACAAGGAATAATATTCATAGCATTAACATAAGGACTCACAAATGTCAGCAAATTTCTGGATGGAGAATGCTCAAACTACAGGATTAGACATGAAGAAATGGAGGGACAAATGGGACGGCCACAGCATCAGCCACTTACATAGGTTGCATCATAGGGTCTACAAAGACTGCCCACAGAAGTCTAAATGAGGCCTTATCCCTACAGTCGCCTTTGGGGAGTAGGTGAAGTTTCTCTGTAGCAAGTCAAACTTTATTGATGGGACTCTGGAAACCGTCAAGCTTTCTGGCTTAAATCATCTGGAGACAGGCAAATATTCTAACTGTCCGTCATTAGCAATGTTATAGTATAACATACTATTTTCTTGATACACTGACCTAGTGGTAAAAAAATTTAAACAGTAGCGGTATCACGGCTGTCCACCAGGGAAGACTGCATGAGATAAAACTGGAGCTAAAATTCCCAAGACAAACAGGAAAGTCACATCCATCCGTCAAGGTATGATAAAAATCCAGACTAATGCATTTTGCAGTCATTTATGCTTAGGCCAGTTTCTCTCATAGTTTATCTCTGCTGCTGTCACCATGTGTGCGCAAGATGAATGAGTCGCCCCCCCCCCCCCGTGCTGGGTGAGTAGATACAGAAAGAAAGGAAGACAAGTTACTTTCAACACAAGTTTTAATAATAATAAAATGGCTGCATGAATTACACCTCATGGGCCATGGCTCACTCTTCACTGTTCTGGCTACGTCTGAATAAAGACAGCAATGTTTCATATCTCATGTCTGTAAGAGGCCCAAGAGAGCTGTAGGTACACTTAAGGGGTTTACGCCCTGTAGAACAAGGGACAAGCCAACATAATTCTGTGAGCTTACTGGTCAAACTAAAATAATATTTTAAGAGCAGAACAACAATAAACTCTGATGGTCTCACAGAGAAACTAACAAGCAAACAAAATAATAAATTAAAATCTGAACTGACAGTTTACCAAACTGAGTACAAATCCACAAAAAGGTTTGAGACACTTGATTACAATTACTTTACTACCATTGTCAGTGGAGCCTTGCAAAAAAAGTGGTTACATGCAAATACAACTGAATTTTAGGAAAAACAAACAAAAATCAACAGTTGCTCTTGGCAATAAAAACTGCGATGAAAAGAGCAGCAGTCAGGGGCCACTGATAACCAGATGGACAGATCATCATTTACATGAAGAGGAGGAGGCAAACGCACCATTAGTGCCCAGTTCCTTTTGTTCATTGCTGGTATCCATCAGCTAGAGTTCTTTTAACAACAGAGCCCTGAGGCAGAACGAGTGAACAGGTTGATCCTGCCGCTTATCTCAAAGGTATTGGCAGGTGGGCTGGGGAAGCCCTGCCCCACCACCCACTATCCAGTCATCCCTGGGGCTGTGCTTCACACCGACTGGAAAACTTTATATGATGACACAGATGTCGTTTGTAGTAATTATTGCTCTCTTTGATGCGTCATTCAAATTAAGCTCGATCCTTTCTGTTGTCAATTCTGTAATGTGCTAAACAGTTTCGTGGCAGTAAACCTGAGTGGTTGCGTAAATGTTTTGCTGAAAATTGGATTTTTGGAGATTTTAAAGACACAGCGGAGCAGTAATGGGTTTCTTTCACATTTGTGTTTGATAAAAGTGCAACTGTTCAATGACACTTCCAATAAAATGTCACTCTTATCTTCAGTAAGTCCAGCAGAGACATAACAGATACGACTTAGTTCAGTAATAGAAAAAGAAGAACCTAGCTCTTAGCTTCCCCTTAAAAACAACATCAATTATAAATATCTCCCTTTTACCATACAGGAACAGTCCCTGCATTCAACAGTCACAAATTCCTGTTATGCTTTATGTTACTAGGCACATCCACAAGCACTTACAGACCTATGTGCATGCAGAGGAGCAGAGGATGTTATGTTAGCAAGCCAATGTTCAGTTCCCACTCAAGGCTGTGATTATTTGGTGTGATTGGTGAGAGGTTGTGGGTTTAAAAGGGAACAACACTTAATACCAATCTTCATAAAAATCGCAAAAGTGTTCTCATTTACTTATTTATGCATCTCAAAATATGGGTTTCTTTACAATAAGCCAACTAGAAAGCCAATGGCAAAAAGTGACACTTGGATGACACTACAATATTTCTTTGTTTCAGATCAAGAAAGTGCAGTGTTTGACATTACTCAGAAAACTATCATCATGAATGTGAAACCAGAAAATCTGTAACATGTTCAGCTTCTTGTCAGGCTGACTCGTACTTCAAACTATATTTTTTGAGTATCCTCAAGTTAAACAGTTTCTGGTACAATTTCTGGTAGCTCACCGTCTATAAACAAGAATGACAAGTGCATATATAGTTAATGCTACAGTCACAACAGGGAAATCAGTGGTTGGCGACTGCAGCAAGATCAAAATTAATGCAACTATGTGTAATGTACAGTCATGTTGCCTTTGAAATGGTTGCTTTGAAGACAGGAACAAGGTCTGCAACAACTCCAATCTGCGTTTATAAACAGTGTTTTTATATAGTAATATAACCAGAATCCAACCAACTAGCAACCAGTTTAGCCAAGTCCCCTACTGTGAAAAGAAACACTATGCAGAAGAGTTGTGCTCATTGGTAAAGACTGACTCAGACTGTCTGCATTCATAAATGAGATGACAATGTTTTGCAAACCGTTGCTAATCTGTCTGAGCGTGACAGCAGTCTAAGACCACAACTATCTCCAGATCACTTGCTGCCCACCAGGCAACCTGTGCCATCACCTTGCGATCATTGCCATTTTATTTTTATTCTAGTGTGACTGAGCCATAAGGCAATGACTGCCCCCTTCCACCAATCACATCTTTTCTCATTTTCCTAACTCTGACAACCTCTATAGACACAATGGGTTCTGAATTCTTCTGTCGTTTTTCAATACGAGTATTTTTCAATATTTATTAGCTCCCAGGCCAATATAATCAGCTTAGTGTTGAGCATGACTGTAGAGGAATGTAAACACCTACACTACGCATTACAGTAACCTCCACGGGATTCAGTGAAGGATATAAATCAAGCTTTTAAGTTCTTATTTGTATAGTCAGGTAATCTGATTAGCGATTTAATCATGCTGTCTGGCAGCTGTCAGTTTTTAAGACTCTTCAATTTTCTTACTTTAAGCAAGTTATTGTTTTTGGGAACAGAAAAAAAAAAGAAATGATGCTTTATTTCATGATTTGAGCCAGGCAGATCAATATGAATCAACTCCAAACCTTATTATATACCCCTAGAGTGATGCGTGACTGACTGCTACCTGTGTAAGAGTTCAAAAACTGAGCTATTAAACTAACATCATCAACAGGACTTGTTCAGAATAGCCAGCATGTGAGTCTGCATACCAAAGCACATTTAGCCTGCAGCTACAAGCACATGCCCTAATAAACTGATTTGCTCATGACTGATGCTGAAAGGACTGAGTAATTTTAGACTTGGTGAAAATATACAAATACAGTACAAGTTCTAGCAGTAAAACATAATCAGTATCTTGAGGCAAAAGCTACAACAAGAAAGATGGAAAAATTATCTATCCATTTGTGATGGCGAGTGTGTATCCTGTTTGTGTTTCAAGCTTGCTCTGAACTGGTAACAGAGCACCTTTGTGAGGTTGCATATCATCGAGAAAAGACGCCAGCCTCCTAAATGAAGCAACTACTAAGTAAGCCAAATTTCTACCAATGTCGAACCAAAGCTGTAAAATATGATAATGCATAAGGTGTTTGGAAAGTCTGGTGAATTGGAGTATTTCACAAGCATGTTCCCTCAGCTTCAAGTGACTTTGTGTGGCTGAAGTCAAGCCAGCCTCACAATTTCAAAGGTTTCACCCTTATGCTTTTTCAGGTTTAGCTGATGGATAAAATATCTGAAGCCTGGATTACAAATTCAAACACCAAATGCTCTTTTAAAACAACAGCAAAGAGAAAATGTGAGAAAGGGTTTGAAAGGACTGTAAAACTGCTACTCTGTGCCCAGGAGCATGAAAATATTCTCAAGTGATCTTTAGCTTACAGATCACCGTTAAACATGCAATGAAGGCCAGATAACTTATCGTGAATTAGTCTGCAAAAAAAACCTTGCAGAGCTTTGGGGCCAGGCACACTCTGCATCAATGGTGTCCTCTGTTACTCTTTAAACAGTCTAAAGCTCCCAGCCTTTAAACCACACCCCAAACCAAAGCAGAGGCAAACGGGGGACAAAAACACTCTTATTTTCAAAAGTAACGTCTAAAACTCGAAGGATAGAAGCAAAATGTTGCTGTGCACTAAATAAAGTAAATCAGTGCAAGTTTTAATTTCTGTGGCTTTTATGAAAAACTACAAAAATGCTTACTTTCCTAACTGGAGGAAAAAGAAATTATGATCCCTTCCATCAGTTTGAATGATTATGTTTGACTTTGAATGACACCACATGGTCTCTGAGCCAGATTTTCATAAACCAGGACAAAGGGATTCACTTAGACAGCTTTGAGAGAAGCCAGTAAATGCACAAAGACTTCAGTTCAGCTGAAGGCTCCATATTACATCCCACTTAAGAATGCCAAACCAAGGCCACTAAATTAAAAAGAGGCTCGGCCTATATTTGGACTGACCATCAGTGCGATGGAAAAGTCAGTGGACTGTGTACCAGGAAAGTTGATATTCTACTCAAAAGCAATGTAATAATTACTAGAATGAAAATTTCCACCCCTTGCTTACTTTGAAAAAATGTGCTGCTGCAATCATCACGCCTGCTTCTTTACAACATTAAATTCACATGCAAAAGCACACACACACTTACAGCTGTTCAACCTTGATCTGTTCACCAGATTCTAAAATCAAAAGCCTGAAGCCCGTCTAGACTTCAACCACCTCCTACAGAATCTACTTTACCAGAACAATAACAGAGACAAAGACTCACAAATATGACACGACATTGAAAGACAACCCTTATACTCAAACACAGCCCAAGAGAGGGATACTTTGAAATGAAAACCATTATTAATGAATTTCTTGTTTGCCAGCTCACTTCTCGCAGCTTCTGCACACACACTCCTAGGATTACATCTCCTAGAGGCAAAAGGGTGAGGAAAGGGACAAAGGAAAATCCCAGGTATACAACCACCTGCCATCAATGGTTCAAAAAAGTTAATAACTGCATTTCTCTTGATGCAAGGAGATTATTAAATTTGAACACTTGCTGACTGACCAAATAAAGTCCTTCCCCTCCTTCTTCCTCCTGGACATGAACTATGCTGCTTATGAAGATGACAGCACAGTCACCAGGGCATGGCTGTTTAAAAAGCTTCTCTGCATTGCCTTGAGTTCATGTTGCTGAATTAGTACCGTTCCTCCAAAGCTCCACTGCACAGACTCAAAGATCAAGATCAATTTATTGAATTGCAGGAAGCATCCAAGCATGCCGCATCCTCGTCCAAAGTGAGGAGCACTACAGTAAATATAAAGCTGCTAACATCATTAGCCTAAGAACTTCTTCCATGTGTCTCTGGAAATGTGAAACCAGTAGGAGGAAAACAGCCACTGGAAAGAGACCACAACAAAGCCATTTATCAAAGTCATTTTCCTCCTTGTTGCTCCAGAAGACTCTGGCCTAACGCACAAACTGCGCATGTGTACAAATATAGTATGCTCATAAATATTTAGACATGGATACATTTTTTTTGCTGGATGGCTCTGAAACCATGCTGAAGAGCTAAAGTGCATAAACAAGAAATATGGTATACTTACGCTTTTCAATTTCTGAACAGCACTGCAGGGGAAGAAAAGCCTAGCATGTTCAACAGGTATGGCCTGTTTAATCTTTAACCCACTGATCAATTTCACATCCAACGTGCTTCACCACAGAAAAAAAAACATGCATACATAAACCTATTTAGCTGTTATTAGACATTGAAAGACAACAAAGAAAGTGTGCCAAATCCTTCTCATTTTCATCTAAACAAATGAAGAATTAATCTCGTTTAAACTTTACAACTTCAGACTCACCATCTTTTATTAAATGTAATACACAGCCTCATAGACACTTTAGTTTTATTTCTTTTAAACTGCTAATAAACTAAAATTATAAAGAGAACTAATAACTAAAGAAAGTAGTAGACACCTTCATACAAAAACCAAGATAACATCTTATGTCCAAAACCACACAAATCATAATGATTAAAATGCTCATTTAAATGGGTAATTACATCCTACACATAACTGATAACTGAAGGGTTAAATCCCTAAAAGGTCATCATAGGGGCAGTCAGACACACAACAAGGACAGCAGGGAACTAAACCTGTAGGTGGTCTGAGAGTCTGAGGCTGCAGACAAGTGGCTGAACAATGAAGTGACTAGGAGGTCAAAAGAACCCCCCCCATACAAACAGGGATGATTAATCAAACGCCATGGTCGTACAAGAGTTTCATTGTTGCCTTACAATGTTCACGTAAAGCTAACGACCACACAGTACTATGTACCCAAAACAACACCAGTTTACCTACATTATGTTCAGCAAGGTCTTGAACTGAATTTGTCTCATATTAGTGCAACAAATTATCCCATACAAGTAAGCAGGGTCAATACTTTAATCCGCACAAAAAGCTACATTTTTCAGAAAAGGATTTTTGTTTTAATTTATATAAATAAGCAGGAAGCACATGCTGCATCATGTGCTGAACATCTTGGCCAAATGACAAACCTTAACACAAATGCAATGTAAAGTAAACCAGAAATCTGTATATTGTGCATGCACTCAACTAAATGCATATATTTTAAATCAACCTCCCAGAAGATGGGGAAGCCCAAACCCAGGATGTTAAAAAACACACGATAGATCTTGTCGCTTCCAGTTAATGTCATTAACCCTTCCTGTCATCTCATTATTCATTTACTCTGATGGTCATTACTCAACCTGAGAGGAAACTGGCAAACATTGATTCTATGGCACACAATTTGGCAAGTCATTTGAAGCTGCCCGGTGGAGCTTTTGTAGCCTTATAATGTCAAAGTCTGCACAACAGACTTTACAACAGAAATTAAAAATGGAAGTTTTAATGACAAATTCTCTTACACAAGCCCAGCAGACTCACAAGTCAATCCTAAACCTGTAGTGTGGGAATTTGTGTCTATCAGGTTGACTGCTCGGCTATATCAGCATTCTTGAACTCACTGCACTGTCGCAACAGCACGCTGGCCCACACTCAACTCCTGATTACCATAAACACAGTTCCACCAACAATGTGAATCATATTCTCTCCGAATTTGCCAACCTTGCAGGTTTCACAACACACACGCATAACTGTTATAAACAATATGGAGCAGACATTGAGGAATGCTGTAGGACAGCACACTAAAAACTACACAACTGTAACAGCAACCTACCATGGGGCAACTTATGAATTTGAGGTTGGGCAATTAATCAACCTAAAATTACAAAACTGTTTTCCAAAGATGACAAAAAAAAAAAAAAACATTTTTCAAAACATCTTGCCACAGGAATGCTGGGTGACACTGGCAGTTTCACAGAAATGCTGATTAATGTGTACCATCCTTTTAGATACATGAATTCATCTCAAGTTAAAGAACATCCACATTTAAAAAAAAAAAAAAAAAAAAAAAAACAAAAAAAAAAAAAAAAAAATTATTTCACAAAAAAAAAAAAAAACCAAACAAAAAAAAAAAAAAAAAAAATTAAAAAC
>VVHJ01033074.1:0-13315 GCA_015107715.1 Tylochromis polylepis | reverse complement strand
AAATGGCAGCCCTTGAGCAAATAGAATGAAAGTTTTAATTTCACATTTGCTAATGCATCTCTCTCTCTCTCATATATATATACACATATATATATACACATATATATATACACATATATATATACACATATATATACACACACATATATACACACATATATATATATATATATATATGGCTGTAACATTTGTCTCCAATAGGTCTCCAATACTTTTCATACAGTTTATTTGTTCTCCTTTAGATTGGTAGCATTTCCTTCAGTAATCCCACTAAAAGTTGTCCAGATCCTCCAGTGAAAGTCCTTATTATCCCCATTGTATGATATAAGATTACTTTGCCTTTTTTTTTTAAATTTCAGTGTCTTAGCTGCCACATTTAGACACACAGTCCTGTGAAAAACAAAATACACCTGATGAGTCAATGGTTTGCAGAGACATCTTTACCTTTTTGTTTACTTTTAACTTTAATAATTGTTTTTTGCATGACTTTCAGTCTCTCACATTCTTGTGAAGGAATTTTGGCTCACTGCTCTTCACAGCATTGCTTCAGTTTATTCAACTGAGGTCTGCAGGCTTTCCTTTATGCACAGCTCATTTGCTGGTATACTCGGGATCACTGTCCTGTTTCATGACCCAATTTGGGTCAACATTTAGCTTTGGGACAGATGGCCTCACATTTGACTCTAGAATACTTGGTAAACGGAGGAGTTCATGGTCAAGTCAGTCACTGCAAGCTGCCCAGAACCAGTGGATGCAAAACAAGGCCAAATCACCACCCCTCCACTGCCGTGCTTCTGATATGCTGTTCTTGGTTTTACCAAACATGGTACTGTGCATTATAGTCAAACATCTCCACCTGGGTCTTGTCTGTCCAAAGGACATTGTTCCTGAAGTTATGATTTCTTGATGCATCTTTGCAAACCTGAGCTGTGCTGCCATGTTTTTCTGCCAACCATTCTTAATGAGCAATACTTATTCAGTCTTTTTCTAATTGTACCATCTTGAACTTTAATATTTCACATCCTAAGTGAGGTCTGAGGAGTCTGAGATATAGCTCTGGATTTTTAGCAGTTTCTCTGTGCATTGCACGGTCTGAACTTGGAGTAAATTTCTGGGACAAATTCCATCCCCGGAAAGATTGTGGTATTGTGTTAACACACACCCCGATGATGAATAAACTGCCAAAACATCTGCTTTATTAAAAGGTGTTCACACTTGCTAATGATCAGTTCATTAATTGCATTACATCAGCAGCACCTGGATGCTACTTACTCTCTTAATTCCTATTGAAGCAGTAAGGTGTACTTGGGAGTCTCATGAAACCTTTTTTTGATTAGAGATTAGATTAGAACTTTATTTATTCCTTGGGTGGGTTCCTCTGGGAAATTCCGTGTCCAGTAGCATACACCAACAGAAGTTGCATATTATAGAGTTAGAATATAAAATAAAGGGGAATGATAGAATATGTACATAAGCATAAGTTTGGCATATATACACATATTTGCATAAGACCAAGTAAAACAGGATCACATCAGCTAAGTTCCAATAGATTAGAAAATAAACATTCAAACAAAATACTTCTATTCAAACTGAAATTCAATTGAACACTTTCGGTAATTAAATTTTAAAATGATACTTAACCAGTCACATGTCATACCAAACTTCACTTGTTTTAACAAACCTACCACACATTCTTTTTGCTGTCCACACAGATAAAATAATCAAATAATTTACTTTAAGATATTTGAGGCAACACATTTTGATAATCTATCAAAAATGATGAACCATTTCATCCTTCAGCTTCCATGTGTTATATCTATATAAAGTAAAATACCTCCCATCCTCCATAAGGGAAACATATCTAAGTAATTAAGCCATGGCATTTTCCTTGCATTCATGCAGACAGAAAATACCAAGAAGGAAGGGGGAACCCCCCCCCCCCCACACACACACACACACACACACCTACCTCACACCAACAATGCTAGAGAGCAGCTCTCTTTATCATGATATGCACTTAAACTTCAGAGCGTGTAAGCTCCATGACCTATTTATGAGGGTCAACATGGCTGCCTCGCGCCTGAGAAGGGAGAAGAAGGGTCCTGCCTGCTTACAAATGTATGAACGGATGCAGTGTGCAGCACATGTGTCGTCATGCCTGTGTCCATGACTGCGTCTGAAACACCCCAGAATAGTAAAGGAATGTCTGTATCTGCACAACTCATAAGTTGATTACAAAAGGCAGTATATAATCAAGATTTTTAATTTATTCATTTTTCCTGTTTAGGAGAAGAGGCTGAATGTCAAGGGTTGTATTTATCTTCAAGAACATTCATTCATAGGAGACTGGTTAAATCCCCTTCTTATTCTACCACTGTTACATTCTTTTTGAACTAAGCACCATTAAATATACCTCCAACAGAAATAAAATGAAGCATACTTGCTTAATACACAGTAATATAAAGACTCTGGTTATCAATTTAGACCCATTTATAATAAAAATCATGCAGTCAGGTGACAGAATATGGATTTAGTAACTTAACATTAACACGCAAAATTTAATCAAGCTCAACTGGTAATACCGTAAGGAAGAAAAAGACAGAAGTCTTGTTTTATACGAAAAGTCTCTCTCTCAAATGGCTGCAGTGTGGATGTGTTAATTAGGCTTTTCAACAGCCCCCACCCTGAAATACACACACGCGTGCATTTATGCTAATCAAAAGGACACAGGGCTCTTTTTAATACCGTTCTAAACGAAGTCACGTGACCTTGCCATCTCTCCCCTCCACATGCACACACAGCCCCTTTCGAGGTCCATAGTAGGGGGTCTATTTAACCCATTAATTAAAAAGCACAGAGGAAGCTGTAATCCTATCAGCGCGAGGAGGGTAATGTGGTGAATGAGGTGTGTGAGAAAGCTTTAGAGAAGAAAAAAAAAGAAAACCCCCCAATGTTTTTACTATTCATGCATTCCATCATCATCATCATCATCATCACACTCAGCTGACAACATGGTGGTCACCATCTCATGACAACAACATGCAATCCACGACTCATTTCTCTTGCGCCGCCTCTGATGTTACAAGTCTGGGACAGGCTGACACCCCTGTGGATCAGCAGGCGACTAAATACGGGGGCTTAAGAGCAGTTTAAAAAAAAAAAAAAAAAAATCCAACTTATTGCCTCCCCCTCCCAGTTCCTGCTGATACAATAAACCTAAGACTTTAAATAGACAAACAGATTAAGGATGAACAGGCAAAGCCAGCTCAAGAGGCAGCAACACAAACAACTGGTCAGTAAGTCAGCCAGACGGCCAGTCAATAAGTCGGTTCATGGTTGCTGTCGATAGGCACTGCAGCCTTACGCAGAGCCTGCGGCCACTGGGCTTCCTCCTCTCATCTGCAAGCTTTGATTGGCTGGGTAGGTTAGAGAGTAGTGTTAACCTATATATGACAGGCTACATTACAGTCAACATGGGCAGCCAGGCACACGCCCGTCCACACGCCAACGCAGAAAACAGCCTAAATGCACACACACAAAGCCCAGGCCACATTTGGCCACGTGCTGGAGATGGAGATTGTGAGCTGTACTGTCCAAACACAGCAGGGGGTGTGTGTTTGTGCCTCCATGTGAGAGAGAAGACAAACACACACACACACACACACACACACACACACACACACACACACACGAGGCCGGTGAAAGAAATCTGGGGGATGAGCTCTTATTAGCAGCCGTGTTGAAGCTGACGGTTTGGTTCAGGATAATTTCAGGTCGGCGTTAAGAATTAAGGCTGTCTGACGCCACTCTCGGTTTGTGTTTTCCACCATTTAAAAGCACAAAGAAACATCAGAAGCCTTTAAATGTCAAAATTTTAAACCAGTTGGTTCAAATACCACTGAGGGCATGCAACCAACCCAGTGGCACAGATCTAAACCTTATATTGGCTTGTTAACCAACAGGCTGATAGAAAATGATAACCTTTTATTTTCTACCGTTTATCCTGGCTACTTTCAGTACGAGGGAGTATAAGTACTACTCTCAGACACTCCAAAATTATTGAGCTCCTCCCGAGTCCAAATACCCTTTGGACGAAGCTCATAGTTACCACTTGTATCTGTGACCTGAAGCCTCGACTTTTCTTGTCTGTGAGTAAACACGAATCCACTTGAGTCCGAGTGGCGTAAATTTTGTGCACACCCAGGTGCCTGCCCGTTTTTTTTGTCTGCAGGGAATTTACATTACAATGCACCAACTACGCATCCGCCCCAGGCAGTGCACTTCCAAGGAGGATAACAGGAATCACTGCATGCTTGTTGGGTCTCCAGCTGTCCACGTCCACAATGGAGTATAGTCCCGACTTCATTCTGTCGAACACTACTCCACTATGTGTGGACAGG
This sequence comes from Tylochromis polylepis, assembly GCA_015107715.1. NCBI lineage: Eukaryota > Metazoa > Chordata > Actinopteri > Cichliformes > Cichlidae > Tylochromis > Tylochromis polylepis. Next base: position 8,915 of record VVHJ01033074.1, on the reverse strand, counting down.
TAGGAATATCAGTCAAATATTAGGGAACTGATTAATGAATAGTAAACAAATAGGATACCTCGATTAAAAGATCACACTTATTATGAAAGCAAAGTTATTAACAATAATGCATACCAACAAGACAGCTACAATATGAAGAAATCAGCACTTATCTTTTGGATTTTGGAGCGTATCATTACACCGACTGCCTTTCCAAACAGAAGCTTTGAAGTACAGTAAGCACAGACAGGAGGTAACACATACTCTTATAAATCCAATTAATCTCAAATGAGTGAGGAATCAGACAGTGATCTTAGAGCATCATATGTCACTGCACCATTAGGTTATTTTTAACTTGGGCTGCAATGCAGATTATATTACTTTACCCCATTAAAATACTGTGAGTGCAAGATGCTGGGAACAAAGTAACATCTACCACTCTTTACTGATGTGGACCGCATCCTCTTCTCTCATTCTTCACCTTTTCTCACGGAAACTGTAGTGCTCAAACACACCGAGTTCTCATCGCCCCATTTCCTTGTCCTGGTTTTTCATGCAGTTGTTTCTTTTCTGTCTTTGTCTTTCTGTTACCACAGGGCCTCTTCCTGTCTTCCATGTACCCACAAGGACTGCAGCTGAACTCATTCCTACCAATCTGGATCAGAGGTGCTGAGGATAGAGGACTAACCTTGCAAGGACTATCTTGCGGTAGATCTGCACAATGGAGGACTAACTGCTCAAACTGGAATGTGTAGGAGGTGAAGCACTGGTCCTCAAGGCCTCAGAGCAGAGTAAGGTCTAGTGTTGCTACTTTCAGTCAAAGACAGCGAAGGTGGAGTTCTGCCGCAGGACTACACACAGCTAGTTACACGGCTCAGTTATTTATCTGTCAAAAAGCATATAAAGTACTTTTTTGCAAATAAACATTTGCAAAAGAGAAACCTATAAATTAGATTAATTATTAATTGATTTAAGAAGGGCTCTGCACCTCATTTAGACACATCCACTGTCACCATAGAGTACGAATCTCACTAACATAAAGCACACTTCAATCATTCTGCTACGAGTCACTCTTTGGAACCAATTTTTTACCTGGTCAATGATTAATTTTACTTTGCTGTTAATTCTCAGTGTTAAGCTGCTGTTAATGAAACTCAACAATTCCTGCAGATGTTTCACCCCATAAGTCTTTTATTGAACAGAAGGGATTATATCCCCTGAGCCGCTGAAGGGATAGAAATAAGTAACAGATGGAGGAAATGTTGAGTTTGCATTAACTGCAAATGGCACAAGCAAATTAACAGCTACCTTTAATAAAAATCAGATATAAAGCTGCCAAAATGGACGTTTGAAATGGTGGCAAATTCAAAAGTTCAATATTAAATTGTGATGGGCAGCGATTTATTCATAATCATGCTAAATACTATACTTTAAGAGTCAGGTAATTGTAAATCAAATGACTCTGCACTCCTAGAGTGAAAAACTCAGAAAATCTGCAGTTAAATTTCGGCAACAATTCCTGTGGGGTTAAACGTCCTTGTTTCTAAGGTTTGGAGTGCCTCATATTAACACAGCCTTGTTAAAGTTTTGTCCTCCCAAGGTCACAGCTGCCGTTTCCTTCCTGAAATGATACACATCCCCCTGCTCGCCGGGCACAGAGAGAATGATGATTATGAGAGTCGAGATCCAAGGCGAACACTTTGATGCTGAAGGATGGATCCCACACTCCAACCAAAAGCAGGGGGGAAATCAAACAATCTAACAACCCAGCAGTACATTTGTCTGCCGCCATTCTCCAATCCAGCAGGAATCTCAACTATGTGTGCTGTAACTAGCCCAGAGAAAGCTAACAAAGGCTTCAACGTGCTGCTCAAAAGAAAACAGAAGAGAGAAATGAGAGAGAGAGCAGGAGTGTTGAGGTGTGGACAGATGAAGATGCCAGCAGAAGGAAAGATGGGAGAAACAGGCAAAGAGCTTGTAGTGCAGTATCTGTAGGTGTTGGTAGATAAAGCGAGACCGTAGAAGAAAAAGAAAATAAGATGTGGCTCTATTGAAATATTTAAACCTCCGGGACCTACTGGTGTTGCATGACTTTTAGTATTTTTTTAGTTTTAGTTTCTTAGCTGTTCCAGTTTGCTAAGAAGCTAGAGTGAGGAGAGCAGAGGTGCAATAACACCTGGGTATGATTCCTGAGTGAAAAGTGTAAAGACAAATATGACAAAAAACAAAAGACATGTATCAACATGCAACAGAGATTCAGTTCAAGTAAAGCATTAGATTGGTGCACATATGACTTCACACAGTAAAAATCAGCCAATGCTATTCCCCTATGGGAATTTCCATTCATTTAAATTGTCATTTTAAGTTCATTATCTACGGCAGTCCTCGATGGCTGTTACAATAGTACAACCAAAGTGCATCTTACAGCTACAGATGGGATGTTGTAATAAATAACGTCAGCGGCCAATTTGGGCTTCAGGCTTTGATTGGCCAGTTTATGCAATAGAGAAAAACAGCAAATGCAATTCTGGGTTCTTGTGTTTATTCTCTCACATATATATTTGGCATGTACAATTTATCTAGCAACTTTCTTCTGACCAGTTAATTTCTTCATTGCGGCAGCTCTGGTCCATACAATACTAAAAACCAAGACAGTGAAGGAACAATAAATGCTTATTAAGCCTCATCTAGACTCCATAAAAATAGCATAAAAATTACTAGAAAGTCAAATCAAGCAGCTCAACAGCAAAAGAAAAATTCAACAGCAGCTGTGTCCCCAAAAACCAAAGCCCGCAAAGCACATCAGTCAGGGTCTGTGTGTGGCTGTGTGTGCGTTATATGTTGAAAAGTTAAGACGCGGTATGGTGGAAGTCATAGTGAATCCTCTGAATCTACCCATTGTAGATTTTAAAGGCTTCAATTAAGACAATCCATTCTGTTTTAACTGATCTATTTTCATTGTCTTAATGGTTTCCCTCTCCAGCGTTTTTGGTGGGGGAAAAAATATGCAGATGAAAATTTTGACAGCTGGTAGTTACGCTCAATTTTCTCACATTCTCCTTCCCATATGTGCACCCATTCAGACAGACTTACAGACATGCACAGATCTGTCTGAATAACAAACAGAAGTATTGACCCGTAGAACATGTGGAACCGCATTCTTTCCATTTCTCACATATGCTTTACTACTTTACACTTGTGGCTACTTCAATAAAATTAGCAGTCAGTTTTTTTTAACAACTTTTCTAGTTTAAAGTTGTGCTCACAGCTTTGCAATGCTAGAAAAACACTGACATCCAACATGACAAATTTTGCGCACCCGATTTCCATCAACTGTCTGTCTCACTCAAATTACTCAGGTAACTGGAGCCTGTAAAAGGACGGACTGACCGGCTGACCGAATAGGCCAAGGAGCCAGCACGAGTCTACAGACTTGGCAAAAAAGCAAAAAATTCAAATGGACAATTGTCACTCTGACAAAAATTTAATTGGCGCTTTCTTGCTGGGCAGGCGGGAAAGCTAATAGGTTCGACAGCACTATGGAGGCGATGTAATTGGCTAGGTAATGTCAGTCACACAAGGGCAGGGGGAGGGGACATGGTGCCATCTGGGTGTCTGTCAGCAAACCGTTAGATAATCCTGGGGTCTCTCAGCTCTTTCTGCGCTCTCCCATGCTGTCCTCATGACAACTGCTGCCAGCCAGTCTGCCATGTCTCTTGCTTTGTGCTAGATAGAGACATGCACATAGTAATACTAAAGCGTACCCTATAACAGCTGATATTGCTAATAAAATATCACAAAGGTGTGTAATTAGGCATGCATGTGAAGTGATCACACCATATTTATTAATGTTTTGTTTTCACATAAAAGTATGCTGACTTCCATCTACCAATTTATGTACATTTTGTAGTTTATATCATTGACTCTGGAGAGCATTTTCTTCTAAATGCAGTGCTAACTGTGCTGAACGCTAGTGGGGGTTTTTTGTTGTTGGTTTTAAAGGTAAACAGCAGTCAGCGGCTGGAGGGTAACACCAGTAGAGTACAGCTTTTTAGTGCAGCTGGATCAATTTCAAGCAAAGCAATAACACTCACTACAATGTGTTTCAAGCTGTCAGAACAGAAGGAAAGGGAAAAAAACTAAATGTGTGAGTAAGAGTGTTCTAGTGGGAGCCCTGTTAATTATCACCTACAGGTATTCGGAGAAGTTTCTAAGCTACTTTTAATGAGAGAAGGAGCCGAAGGAAGTATAACCACGCACCGCTTTCAACCACATTTATGGTCTTAATACAGAATAAGCTCATGTTACATTTAAAAAAGGATAACAATGAAAGGAAAGATATAGCTATTATTCAAAAGGCTCTGCAGCAGCTGCAAAGTTTACAAGCATGAGGTGTAATATACGGTTGAGTTTATGATATTTCAGTTAGCTGACGTTAATCCCGCAGTGCCTGTAAAGCAGGAGAGGCAGACAAAGAGCAGTCTCACCAACACAAAATCTGACCAATACTGTAGCCCTTTGTGTGGGAGGGTGGCTGAACAAGATGACTACCAACAGCTGCCTCAGTCCAAAACCAAATACACAGGACAAAAAAAAAAAAAAAAAAAAAAGCCGCCACAGATACACAAACTCCCACACAGAGACAGAAGCCCTGCAGAAAAGCATGCAGACACACACAAACATAAACACACTGAGCGGGCTATAACTGAATATTCCCAGCATCCTGTCAGGCGATCACTAAGGCAGTCACAGTTCATTTTAGCATAGAGCTCTCAACCATCCACAGAAAGTTCCCGTCTGGTTCTTTCCATTTTACTGCAGACTGAAATCCTACCAACTACTTGGTCAAACGTCTTTGTCTTAATATGTAGAACTGAGGAGTTGCCATGTGGCTCAGGAAACCAGGATGTGAATTTCTCTTTTGTGTGTGAAACACTTGGTCTATCCTTGCAAATCTTTCCTGTCATGTCAAAGTTTCTTCATCTCTAGCTTTTTGGCAAATCATTTTCTGCCTTCCTCAGTCCTCTGACCCTTCCCCCATATCCTTCCTGTTTCTTTTTCCACTATACTGTGTCTCATAGGGGGGGAAATGCACTAAAAATATAGCAGACTTGTTTGAAGAAGCTATGTGTGGAAGTGGAAAGACAGCCTTGCCATTTGGAGAATACATCAGCATGTAGAAACAGCCTGGAGGAGGAAAACAAGCATGGGAAAAAGAGCTGGAAGAGATAGTTGAAACCTCAAGATAGGCGGCTTAGAGTGATGGGGCGAACAGCAAGAGGTCGAGAACAGCATAAGAAGGCAGGACAGGAGGAAGAGGAAACCATCCAAAGAGAGGAAACCGTGTGGGGGGTTAATCAGCTCCTCATGCAATGCAGCCACACATTTATCCTTCCGAAACACTACACACTTGTTGCTAATGTAAATCTGTACACAAAACAATGCAAAGACAGATTAGAATATCCATAGATTTCCCCGAGCTACTGATGTGGCAAGAAGTTGTCACATGAAAGTGCAACACATAATCTCTTGAGAGGTGAAAATCAATTCCAGTGGGGGAAGGCTGGGTTGAATGGTGCTTAGACAGGCAGGCGAGGGGATAAATGCTGACAGTGTGGAGTGTAGCATTAGCGGAAAATATGAAAAATTGTCCTGCTAGCAGGAAGTACGAGCCAGGAGCCAGACAAAGGAATGGAAAGCAGTCTTCTATCATGTTATATAAATATTAGTAGGTGACTGGAAAGAGACAAACTGAACATTAAATTCCTTTGCTTTATCAAACATCCAACCTCTCTCACTATCAACAGAACTCCCAATGCATAAGCAGTCCTTCCCTTTCAGCTGAATATAAACCAAATGCTGGCCTGCTGCATTGCAGTGCAGTCAACATCCAGATTCTGTGCTGCTACCAGGGTTGTCTTCTTAGGGCTACTATTTCTAGTTTAATCTACAGCACAGCAGGAAATGTGAGGCTGCAGCTTCCAGGGGCGGGGTGTCTTCCAGTCGGCTGCAGATGACAGTGTAGAGTGATTTAAAAGAAAACACACACGCATCTTTGCAGCAAACATGCCTGCAGACAATCTGCGGAGCTCTAAAGAACCCCTGACAATAACTGTCTGCAAAGATTTCTGACAGTGCGACCCATCACTGACCCCAATACAAGGTCCCTTTGTGCTTAACCTACATTCATTTTAAGCGCTGGACAGTTGCTTAATTTGCTCGTGTGGGGATGACCCCACGAAAAGCCCCCAGGGTGAGTACCACTTTGACCTTCCTCCACACCCACAGACCCGGTTTACTGACCAAAATGCATACATATAACCAGAATGGGTAATATATGCACATAACATGTTTAAGGCTTAAGCCTGTAGCCCTTGTTAATACAATGATGGGTAATATTTCTGGATGTGTGCAGCAAACTACTTACATCTCAAGCATTATCTCATTCAGGTAAATCCCATCCACTAATTCAATATATTCCGATAATTTGGTGCCATCGGTCACCGTCGAGTGTCCGACCGTCTTCACCTGAAAAAGGGACAATAGATAATCAATAAAAGGACAGCATGGGGTGATTAATTAGCGACCTCAAGACACATCTGAATAGCTAAATAGGGAGCTTACCCAGCAGACCAGAGGTGTGAGCATGAACTGCTCCAGCAAAGGAGTGAACACCTCGTTTTCCATATTTTCCTGGCGCCGTTTATTTCAGCAGATATGGATTTTTTTTCCCTTTTTAAATCGGAGAGAAACGCGTTTCTTTAGACACCGCTCATGTAGTTAATTCTGTTAAATCGACGCTCATTGTGGCTACAGGCCACTGAAAGACGTCCGAGGTTTCTTGGGAGAGGGGGTTAAAAAATTTTTAAAAATCGTTAATCCACAATTTTCTAGACACAAGCCAGCTGTTTCAAATGCCAACGACAGCGGTTCGGCTCCCTCACGGAGAAGGCAGGGATTCACATTTTCTGTCAATGCGCTTTAAATGAAGGTACTCTGTAATGTGTCGCCAGCCGGGCTCGCTGTCTATCTACAAATAAGATTAACGACACTCTGAGACCTGCGCCAGGTGTGGTTTTATGCTGAGGAACTGGCAGATAGAGTCCAACGCTGAGTGGGGGGGGATATTCCTCCAACACGACCTTTTAAATTAAATATCCAACACAAAGGGAAATCCAGATGTTCAAGGTCCGTGGTTTGAAACCGTCGGTTTACTCCTCATATTTATTCTAAGGTCATTTCCAGCCACTCATTCTGCTTCCCCTGTCTGCCTCTGTTCAAATCCTGCACACCGCTGAGCGCAAGACTTGGAAGGATGACTCGAGGACACGTAGGACCGCCCCCCTCTCTGCCTCTCGCGTGCATCTCCCTCCGCCTCATCGCCTCTGTAGCCCAAGAAAAGTAGGGCACTGATCAAAGCATCCCTTTCAGCTCAGACCTCTTCACTCAATTAGTCATGTTTCGTAGAAAGCACTTAGTCATCTAGTGCAGTTAAACTGTCTTAAGATCATTTCAAGTATCAAAGAAGCAAATGTTTGTTTGTTTGTTTTTTAATGAAAACCAGATTGTCTGCAGCTCCAGTGTTACAATTTCTAACATGCTGTGGCACATTTGGTTCCAATTTGTGCTTGTTTAACCCACTGGCATGTATAAATGCTGGGGATCCAGGCGTACTCTTTGTCTGCATTTGCAGCATGCAGTACATTAGTGAGACGTAGGCTACTGACACCTGGTGGGTAATGTAAAGACTGGAGGTGTAGTATCTGTCAATCAAAAAAATTGTTCCATTAAATTTGCAACATATGATTCTTTTCAATTTAAATTAATCAGTCTGCAAACAGTTATTTGTTTGGTATATTAAAGGAGACTTGTGCTCATTTCCAGCTTTGTGTTTGTTTATTTATTTATTCATCCTTATTTAGGAAGTTCCTTTGAGATCAAATCTGTTTTACAAGAGAGCCAATACAGCTTTCAGACACACTGAAAACATAGAAATGCCCCAAATACAACATAAAATACAAGCTCTACAACTTAATATCCAATATACAGTAAACAAATAAAATAAAACTTTAGTGGCCTCTGAAAAAAATTATTAAAATGTCTCCTTTTCTGCATTCCATATGATGATTTAAATTCACCAATAGCTATAGCCATGTTTAAGTTTAGGCCTTCCTGTAAATCATTGCATGTCTGTATAGTAACAAAACACCTGTTGTCCCCACATCTGTCAGAACGCTAGTCACATCAAAAAAGGCCCATTTAGAGGATCATACCTGGTAGCTATTGATACGGCATCGAAAGAGGAGTACAATAGCGTAAAATAGTATCGCTTCATAGAGAAAGATATACCAGTATTGCTTTGTGTAAGTAATCAGAGACTTTGGATTTATAATAAAATGTAGAGATGCACGGTACACTCTATCAAGATCTTCTTGCTATTCTTGGATACTAGTCTATTATTATTTCAAAACAATCCCAATTAATCTTATACTGGGTCTTGGTACAGTCCCTCATTTCATCCAGCATCTGTACTTTAGTTCCCATCTACCTCCCTTTAAGGCAACTCTCTTCTGATTGGCTACCCCTGATAAAAACACTGGCTGAATAGCAGGTGGATGGGTCTGAAATGACAATATTATCTAGTCTCAGTGACATCATACATACTCAAGAGTAGGTAAAAAAGTATGTGAAATAGAGCGAGGTAGAGCAGTCTGAAACTTGAGGTTTTGGCTCTTGTGCTACTTGTACATTTGCCTCCGTCATTAGTTGAGCATTCACCATTGTAACATTACAAATTACCTTGGCCTCCAGTAACACTGTGAGGAACCTTGGAGTCATCTTTGACCAAGACATGTCCTTCAATGCACATATTAAACAAATATGTAGGACTGCTTTCTTCCATTTGCACAATATCTCTAAAATTAGAAATAAATTCA
>VVHJ01033073.1:0-13713 GCA_015107715.1 Tylochromis polylepis | reverse complement strand
GTCGGTGTCAGACTTTGCAAACCCGAACCACTTCCAGACAGTTGAACCCCGACAGCCTCTTTTTGGCACCACTTCCTCCTCGGGCTCTATATTGTCTGTATCGTCGGCCCCGCGCTCCTCTAAACTTTCGGAGGAAATCTCCATCTCCGCCATGTTGTTTATGTCCATGCTCTTCTGTCAGTGTCGTAAACCTTGCGAATTACATAAAATGCTACCACTAAGTAGTAGCATATGCTGCAAGTACATTAGTTTACAACGTGTGATTTTAACGTGCAACATAACGAACATGTTACACGTTAAAATTACGATATATACGATAGAGTGCTCTATCGTACGGTGGACATTTTTATATCGTAGTACGATAGATATCGTAATATCGCACAGCACTACTCTGCGGTCGACCTTATCCCAACCCGTCTCAATTGGGTTTAGGTCAGGTGACAGCACTCCATCACGTGTGTGTGTGTGTGTGTGTGTGTGTATCTCTATCAACTGGATTTTTTATTTTTATTGAGTATTGTGTGTGTGACCCTATTTTATGTAGCAGATGTTGATTAATATTGCCGTTTTTTAATGTGGTGTTATTCTGCATACCAGAGTTGGCTTTCAATCCACTGGGCCAGGTAATGCCGCACCTCAATGGGGAAGTGCTGGCCGTACAAGGCCTGCATCTGGTGCAAGGCATCACCCTGCAGCTGCTGGGCCTGGATCCACATTGCCATGGTTATCCTGTGAAGCCAGGAAAATAGGAGGGGAAAAAAAGGCCAGGTCAGTGGATCAGACAGAGTGAAAAGAACAGCAATTAGCAATAATGACCGAAGATGACCGTTATTAACGCGAAGTCTTACTGGGAAAAGAGTTTGTCTTTACCATAGAGTTTTTTGGTTTTTTTTACAGAGTAACCAGGAATGTACAAACCAATACCTGCCGAGTCCCTGTTCCTCTGAAGCTCTGTAGAACTGGAAAATTCAGGGCAAATGCCAATATTTATTCTAATCGTTTCATTCAAATATTGATGGCTTTTTTGATTGTTTTTATTTTGTTGATTTGATTTGTTTTGTTTCCCAATTAGAGCCAAAAAGAAGGAATATTATTTTATATAATTATATATATAATATTATATATTTATGAAACTAGATACCAGATATAAGGACCGTAAAATTTATGGCACACAGAGAAACATCGGCTGCAGTAACGTAATGTCAGCTCATCTGGTAAGAGGCTTGGCCCAGAGCTACATACAAGCAACACTATGCAAACAGCTGATGCCATCATCCTGCCAGATCACAGATATGTTATTGTTTTTCACAGAATGAAATGCAAAAAATATATCCTACAAATAGTATCAGTTAAGTCCATAAGTTTTTGGACAATAGTGCATTCTTTGTTATTTTGCCTCTGTACACTATAGCAGTGGATTTTAAATCAAACAATAATGATGTGACTCTAGTGCAGACTTCCAGCTTTAACTCAAGGGGTTTGACAAAAGTATCAACTGTTCAGCAGTTACAGCCATTTTTATAAGAGTTCCAACTTTCAGAGGCTAAAAAGTAAAAACGCTTGGACAAACGAGCATAATACTGAAGCAAAGGTTTATTCCTTGGCTGAACATTGTTTTGCAGTCAATGACTACCGTAAGTCTAGAACCATGGACATCAAGTGCTTAGTTTTCTCCTCTGAGATGCTCTGTCAGGCCTCTGAGGTCTCCCTGCCCTCAGTCTTGTCCACAGTAACTGAAAAGTATGCTCTACTGGGTTGAGATCAGGTGGCTCACTTGGCCATGGAAGAATATCACATTTCTTAGACACTCTTACGTTGCTGCTGTGGTATGCTTTGCTATGCTTATCCATTTGAAGTGCTGTACAACTAATCTTGCAGCGTCCACCCTTCCTGTTCTTGGAGTGTAACCAGTGGTTTGCACCTTGTTATAAATACTCTGTATTTACATTCATGCCAGTGTCTAGAATTGGGCGATAAAACCGAATAATTATGCAGAAAATGTCCCCGATAACAACATAAAACATGTTATCGGGGACATATATAGTTAATAGAGCTCATTCCATCCATGTTTTGACATGAAAGCCGAAATAACAATGACAATAGTGCTGTACAAATCAGACATGTGGTTGAATTAGAACTGGAGGCCTATCACCTACAAGGTGATAGGCCTGGGCTGCCGTATACAGCGTAGGAGGAGCAACCGGCAGCAGCTCATTTGCTAATGTTTGGGCTGCTACACACTAATACTTCAGGACTGCGAGTGACAAAGGTTTGTTTCCCTAAAGCCAGGTAACACCGTTATAAGACAAGAATCGGAAATGTCGGATTTACGCAGCTGATTAAAGTAACTGACCTACGTTGCCAACTCTGTGATCATTAACATTTCTCTCACTGGGCTTTTTCCCCAGCCACACATGGAGGCTAGCGACGCCGCTGAACAGCTGTTTTCACTACCACATCAGATCCATACGCGAGTCTCACTGCCCACGTCATTAACACAGTACTACACTTTATGCTCTCTCTGTTCCCCTTGGAAGATAACTGGAGTGTCTGTTCTGTTTTTGTTCTCTTTTGTTTATACTTGAAGATTTACTGATTTTCTACTGAGGATGTACACAAAATATGTTCTTTCCCCCCCTTTCTCTATTTGTGGCATTGTTTCCCAACAACTGAAAACTAGCTGTTTTTACACTAAAAAGAATACAGTATGAGGGTTTTTCTTTAGATTTTTTTGTTTTGTTTTAATAGCTACTTTATTTTATTGTAACAGACCCAAAAACTCTGTTTTCCAGTTCATTTGTGTTCTTCTGTAACACTTGAAGCTTTTGCCTAATCAGAGTTAAGATTTTAGTTTATTATATATACACCCCTGTTATTTATTTAAAATACAGTAGTACAATGTCGCAGTACATTTATGTATCTTCGTGTTCAACCTCTGACAGAAAATAAATAATGTTTAAACCAAAATTAACTTTAGATCTTCACATCTCAGGAGTAACAAGGAACCTTTAAGGGTGACAGAAATTGTGATTTTTTTTTATGTTGCAATTTATATTGATAGCCTGATTTGGGGGGGAAAAATTGCATGATGATTTTCCATATCACCCATCCAGGCCTTCCAGGTCTTTTGCTAAGGTGCCCAATGCATTTATTCTTTTTAAGAATATACCAGATTGCTGATTTGGCCCCTTTCATCTGCCTCTCTCATTTTTTATCTCCCTAATGATGGTCTCCTTCACTTGCACTGACAACTGTTTGGACTTCATATTGAGAGTTCCAGTGTAAAGATACTAAAAGCAAGTTCAAAAGTGCATTCAACTCCAGATATGGGTTACCTTAATTTGTGACCAAAAAGTGATCTACTGCCAAAAACTCATTTCCTGTAAGTGACTGCCCATATTTAAACTGCTAAAAATATTTTGTTGCCCTATAATATATGAAATATATGTCAAATGTATGCCTCATGAATGATATAAAGTCATCTTGAGTCATAAACAACATTCCTGTCACAAGGTAGAAGGCGCAATCAATTTTTGGCAAAGTGGCTTTTATCTATCCTTTATTTATACAGTTAAAAAAGTCTCACTGACATGTATAAGAGTGGTCTGGCAGAAACTGGAACAAATATAACAATAGTTCTATAAAGATATTTTAAGTGGCCAAATGTATAATGTAGGTACAATAATACAGAGTCATAAAGACACTTAAAAAAAACAGGTATTTTTTCAATTTTATATATAACCCCTTTGTAAATCCTGTTCACTAAAGTCTACTTATCAATATAGGTAAAGACATTAGACATACAAAAAAACACACATGGAAACGTTGGAAATCAGTTTTTGGCACAACAAAGGAACAGGCCTTATCTGACCATGACACTGCTTATCAGTCAATTTTCCAATTACTTATGAGCTTTATAGATGAGTTGATAACTACTTTGCTACATGCATTCCAGAAAAATAAGTAAAAACTACGACTCAATCATTTTCCTTAAAAAAAATTACAAAATTAAAAAAAACAAACAAAAAAAAACTCTTAGATGGAAACAATATCAGCTCACACCCCCAAATCAGTCTGACTGGAACTTTCTAAGAAATAGTATGACTAATTCATCACTGAGTCATTGCCTAGCATTACCAAACAATGTGACATGGACGACACGCTAATGAACCAAAGCTTGTGTTTAAAAAAAAAATTAAAACAAGACTCTAATTTAGCGGAGAACAGCGGCGGTATCGATAGAGCCGTATGTTTACATCCTTGGCACTTGACTAGAGAGCGGAACAGGGAAGTTTAACGGATAGCTTAGCTTGCTAACGTCAGTGTGCATTCAAAACAGCTCGCTGAAAACCTGAAACTCTAAATATGGCGCGACTGTTGCTGAACAGATGTGAGTATAGCGAATGAAAAGGTGGTGAGTTTACGTTGGCTTCGCTGCTTTGGTGTGGCCAACGGTCTATTACTTTAGCTAGCTAGAAAAGGTAAGCTACTAGCTAGCAAAGTAGGGAAGCTTACTGCTCCACCAAAACTTCACTCTCATGCGCTACAAGTAGTTCACTGCTCCGACTACAACTCACCTTTTAAAAGACGGCGGCACTCCTTACAGCAGCACCATTTACAACAGCGGACAACACACACAGAAAACTTTTAAACCCTACACAGGTTGGCTGACATACATGTCACATCGCCAAATTACGTTACTTTATCACCTTCTGCTTTCTGGTAAAGCAGCAGTTGTTGACCCGTAGCAATAGACGAATACGCATTAAAAACAACTTCCGGTTTCGTATTTCAAAATAAGAAAGTCCATAGTAATTCATTTCTGATTTCATTGTATTTCCTGTTGTAGTTCTTTAGGCAACAATTTATTTTAAACCTAAATACAGACACATAATTAATCATTTCCGGTTGTATTTACGCTAACTGGAAACATCGTAGCGCGGTCCTGCCAACTCCGGCCATTTCCACCAACAGTCCCACGTCCATCAAGCACGCGGTTAGGTGTCAAACACGGCTGCGCGCGCCTTAAAATAGAAACGCTTTTAAGGATAAAATCTGTAAACGGAAAAGAGGAAAGGGACACTTTGGGGCAGTGGCGTAAAGTAGCTGCGTTAATAGTCACCTTTATTTATTTCGCCTACAATTTAAGGTGAACTAATTGTACAAGAAGAAAGCTGTAGTTAGTCTATTAGTTACATTACCAAGATCAGGACTTTTAGAAACATCATGTCATGATATACAGAACATGAACCAGTCCTTGTTATCCAGTAAGCTGAGGATAAATGTAAATGTTGAAATGTTGTCCACCACTGCTTGGGCTTTTGTGTGGCCATGTAGAGGCTGAAATTATTATTTTACCTTTCATGCTGTTATTTGAGTAATGGTAGATTATGTAAATACCCAGTTGTGATGTTTATTTTTACTCAGTGACCTTTAGTACTGAACATTCTCTTCCTGGCATCATTTTGACATCTAAACTTAGCACAAAAAAAGGGAAATTTGTGTTTGACTGATTAGTTCTTTGCTGTAACAATGCTTCTTGGCATTAAATCTTATACTGTTGGAAAGCCTGTTTATTTTTTAAACACATTTGTGGGTTGCTCCAATAAAAAATTGCCAACTCTTCTCTGCCAGTACAAAGGAGCTTGTTACTGGCTCATGTTTTGAGCTTCTAGTACCTCATGTGCTGGCAATCAGGTACCTGACTGTCAGGATCTATGAGCATGGACCCTGCTACAGCGGTCAGTTGGTGTCTGCTGATGGATGCCACGTTTGACTGATGTGGACAGGGCAATGCCAACATTTTCTTCCAACAAATAAGTTGCTGCTTTATTTGGAGTGAGCCCTAGTACCATCTCCAAATTGAAGGTCAAGTTCCAATGGGAACTGCACTGGAAGCTGAACAAGTGGAGGATTGTTATGTTCAGCTTTGAGTCCAGATTCTGCCTGGGGTAGTTGAATAGCTCCTTGACCAGGAGTAAAGATGTAGAGACCGCTATGCCGATTGCTGCATCGATAGGGTAACAGCTTTTGGTGGAGGTAGTGTGATGGTGTGGGGCAGCATGTCCTTCACTGGAAAAACAAGACTTGTCATCATTGGAGCCAGTCTCAATGCAGAGAGATATCGAGATGAGATTCTGGAACCAGCAGCAGTACCATATCTCAGGTAATCACATGATAGAGTGGGGATAGGTTTCACAATGGGTTCACCCGAAACCTTGGCTGATTGTGACCCACACCCGTTTTCACACCTGGGCTTGTGTGATTAGGTAAAGGATCCACAGGGGGTCTATGACCCTCTTGGGAGACACTCCCATAGGTCTTAAAATCTGGGACTCTCCACCATTTGCTCTTAGAACTGAAGACGCTTCTCGGATGAGAGGTGAAACGTCTTCAAGAAACTTAAAGAAGTCCAGACACTTTTCTTTCCAAGCTCCTTAGACCATGAGGACTACAATTTCTTAGCAGCAAATGACTTTACCTCTTTAAAAAGAAAAAGCACCACTTTCCACCCATGACAGCATGTCCTAGCTACTGTTCTGGTCTCCTGTTCTGCCTGTATGGTTTGTTTGTCCTATGAGTGTGAGATAAAATGCATCACAAACAGGATGTGACATTCTTCACCTTATATCAACCTGCAGAGGAAATGAAGTAGTGCTTAACGAACAATATCTGATTCACAGCTTTTCTATTTAAAGCTGAGAAATAGATGTCATTCATTAATTCACTAAGAACCAAGGCAGTCTCATTGTGAGAAGGTTGTAGGACAAGTTGTACAAGGATGAAAGAAACCTTTTAGCAAAGCAGCACTGTGACTGTCAACCCCCCTGAGCAAGAGCAAAGATGAGTATTGAGACACCGAATATGCACAGCATAATATCCTTGTGAAAACAGAGTACTGAACTTGACAAAGAAGATGAGAACCCTTACAGATTAAACGCACAAGGATGAGAGTGAAAGTAAAGAAAACAAGATTAAAGAAATTGAATGTAAAGAAAACAAGATTAAAGAAAATGTTCTGGGAGACGAAAGAGAAAGTGAGGGGACCAATATCCATTTGATCTCGCTGGAGTGATTGGACACATTATGTGCTCAGGGGATGCTTTTATCTGAGGAGGTTTAAAGTTCAGGCTGCTCCACAACAAAGGAGGCGTAAAGAAAGGAAATCCAAAGCCCTGGGAATCGATTTCTTACAAAAACAGGTCATAAAAACAGAGATAATCAATCCAGTCGGACTTGTAACTAAGTAGTCTAATGCTTACAGCTGAAGAACAGAGAAACTCATCAGCAAGTTGTCTTAATACCTCTGGTTGTATTATATATCAAGGCACCACAGAAAATGCTCCAAGTGAATGAACACGACTGCTTTATGTCAATATTTGATACAAGTGTGTTAATAGTGTTTAATTCACTTAATGTCAAACACATGTTCCCACCCAGTAACAGGAACACAAAGAACACAACACATATTTCTACCACTTCAAACTTCAAATTTAAAAGCTGTTTCTAGAGACCAGAGTAAGTGCGGTGTAGCATTAAAGTTAATTTGGATGAGCATTTCTCATATTTTGGTTCAAAGCTCATGTCGGTTACCAGCATTTCCCCTCAACTGGCTGCTGCTGCTTTCTCCACCAGGGGAACTGGCAGATAAAAACCCACCCATGTGACACTCTTAACCCGAATTTTAACAAAAGGTGAACCCTATGTGGTCGTGTAGTGTATTTGTTGTCTTTTAATCCCCGTTTGGATTTTACTAACATTCATTCTTGTGTTTCCATGTTCATATTTTCCCAGTATCCCAATTGTTTCCTTGTTGTCATCTCCCAATGTTAGTTCCCTGTCCTTCCTCGTTTCTAACGCCTATTTACATTTTTAATTTCAATAATTTTTTAATTTATTATTATTTTCTTTATCTTGAGTCTTTAGTTTTCTAACAGATCTTTACTCATGTTGTTTAGATAAGTGATTCTGCACATTGTCACACATACACAAAACCGCACACAGCCATCACGTGTCATTACATCTGCCCTCTTTACAAAATGACTGCCTGGGTTTGGTGCATTTAGGAGAAAATTGAGGCTACAAAAAAACAACATGGGTTACATTCTCCCTGAAAGGGCACTGTACTAGTTCATATAACAGGTGTTCACTTGTTTGGAGTTTTGATGATGACGACGGTGTGTACTGCTGTCTAACACACTGATCCTAAAACTCTAAAGTGCTTTGTGCTGTTAAAAGCTGGTATTGTACAACACATGATTCACTTTGCATTCACACCCCTTAAAAGGATTAGTGAACACTTTGGTTATGAAAGCACAAGTAAATTATTTTCATATACTGATGTTTCCTTTAAGCGTTAGCCGCGTGGCCTGACGTGTTGTTGTCAGCACAACCAACTAACCTGTCTCTCTACTGTAACTTCTCAGTTTGCTCATCAGCTTCTTTGACTCGATGTATATTTAACAACTTCCAATCTCTTCCTGATTGACAAGTAACTGTACATGTCTCAGCTTCTTCCTTTTAGTTTGAACGGTTCTCCTTTCCCCTTTGGATGTGTGTGTGTGTTTTGTTTTGTTCTTTTTAAAGCCTAGTTCAACCACTTTGCCATTTTTGGCTACTTGCCTTTACTATCTTTTCTAACCCTTTCTCTTGACCCTCTCATTCCAGTTTTTAGTGCTGGCTAACTCCAGCCTCCAAGCCACTCCTGGTCCTATGCCCTAAAAATCCTCTCTAGGTGGCACCGTTTTAGATAATTATAAGTGCATTCCCAAACTGCTGCATGTTTCTAAAATCTTTGAGAAACTTCATGTTCATTCGGCAGCCAAGCTCTGTATATCAAATTACAGGACTACTCACTCTCCAGCAGGACTGCCTTCGGTGTTTGCCATTGTTGTAGGTCTGACTGTGTGGGTCACTGAGTGTCAGAGAGATGAAGTCCTTTCTGGAAGGCGGGTACATTCTCTGATCGGGGTTGATGGTCGTATGTCATAGAACCTGCCCTATGAAATGAAGAACACATGCAGTTAGGACTAGTCCCTAAAATAAAGTGGAATGTGAATATAAAGTCCATCAATTTTAGCATGTTTTTTTTTCCTCTTGCACATTCTCTCACATTGCAATTGTAAGAAAGTGCAACGTTAGCTTACATTAGATTAGTCAGGTTCATGACAGCTTTTGTACACTTGAGTGGCATGCAAGTCTTTTACTATGTTGCTTCTTCTGTTGGACTCAAACAATAAATTGAGTTTTATCTGTGCTGATAGTCTCCCCCCCCACACCACACACACACACACACACAGTCTGATCAGGAATCAGGCAGACATCACCAGATGGCATTGGTATCAATAAAATTCATATCAACAATCATGCCTACTGTGCAAAGTACCATCTACTGTAACACAAAAAACACGCTTTATTGAGGTAGTTGTTCGATTTATACTTATGGCTTAAGTCTACCTTCTTAGTGTGCTTATCATCATCATGTTTTCAGAAGCATGGACATCTGAGGATAAGAGATGTAGCGTGTGCACGCTCCTTGGTGATGTTTTAGAAAGCAGTGTAAAAACTCTGGATTTTAAAAACCCAAACTTAAACATGCTCTGTAATTCTTTAAAGGAAAATAATCAAGATGCAAGTAAGCGTGTGTACGGCAGTACGAGTTGTCTTTTTAACACCATGCTAGCTAAAGCGTCCAAGACTTAGCGTTAATCCCGTTTTCCTCACATCGCTGTCACGTTGTGTAAAAACACCACGGAGTACAAGTCAGAAGTCAAACATTCAGCTGCTTCCCCCTCACCTTTGTGCCTGGTTGGCTGCCTCACAGCGACGCTATTATCCCCCAAAGCTGAACAGCTGCTAGCGGGCTACCAGAGGCTAGCTGTGGCTTCGACTAGTTTCTGAATGGAGCGAAATTTTATTCGGGACACAGGTTAACAAACATGCAGCACAGTCCTCTGTCCGAGCAACACACAATAAGACCCGCCGCCACATGAAATGTTAAGCAAACTAAACAGGAGCAAATACGGCTGAAGTTAAGAGTTGGGAAAGCAGAGGGAGATACGGAAAAACCTGACAAGCACTGACGAGGTAGGTCATGTGATGTGCGCACGTGATCTGAGAGCGTTTGAATTAACTCGTAACAACTCAGTTTCTCAACGACTTCAGCCTTGTACGCCAGGTCATTCTTTTTTTAAGCTATTTTTTTTTTTAACTCATAGTGTGGTGTTTTAGGAACCTCGTTTTAGAAATGTATTTAGTTTAAACAGTACAATCCTGAAGCTTGTTTCCGACACTGAATTATTAAATAAATAAACAAACTTCTGTTTGAGTTACATTTGATTTACGTTCGAAAAATTTCAATTTAATAATTCAATCTTCTAAACAGTGACTCCAGATTGAATTATTTATTAAGAAATAAAAAATAATTCAATCTTCTAAACAGTGACTCCAGATTGAATTATTTATTAAGAAATAAATGAAGCAGTGGAACTTCAGTAGCACATTATATAAAAACATACATACACTATATAAACATGCCACTGCTCATCTATTAAGTTACTGTCAGTTTCAAGAGCAGTTTTCATGATAGAGACCTTGATGATTTGAGATATTTATCAGATCTTTTTCTTTACTTTTTGTAAGCTTGTTTTGTATATTTAATTTTCTTTGACTTAAAGTGCAATGCCTGATCTAATATCATCATTCTCTGCATTTTTCAATTTGTTAACTTGAAATTTCAAGTTATGCATGACATCAAGGTGCAAAAACTCTTTCCAGTTTTCCTGCAATTTAATTTCTCCGTTGACATGAGAGATAGTGATTTTTATAAATAAACAGCAAATGTGTCAACAACATTTTAAAGTTACTTCCACTGATTTTAATTAATTAAGAAAGTGGAAAATTAGATTACTTATGGAATGGATTACGTTAAGATATTGTATGGATTTTTTTTTTCAGTTCTGTACAGAATAAAGGATTCCGTTTTTGTTTTCTTAAATGTAATTCTAATGGCGTAAGTCATATGCCTTACATATCCAAAACACTTTCTTTTTTAAAAAAGGTAAATATTCAAATATATGAATCATCTTGTTCTTTATCTCTTATGACACGAAGTTCTTTATTTCATGACATCAACCTGTATGCCATGCATGCCATCAAGCTGTAAGCCATGCATGAAATCAAGCTGCATGACATCAAGCTATATTCCATCAAGCTGTATGACATCAAGCTGTAAGCCATGCATGATATCACACACAGCCCTGTGTGACGTCACAGTGAGCCTTGTGTGATGTCACAAGGTGATGTCATAGTGAGCCCCGTGTGATGTCACAGTGTGATGTCACAGTGAGCCTTGTGTGATGTCACACTGGGATGTCACATTGAGCCCTGTGTGATGTCACAGATGTCAAGATATATGCCATGCATGAAATCAAGCTGCATGACATCAAGCTGTATGACATCAACCATGCATGACATCAAGATGTATGCTATCTAGCTATATGCCATGCATGAAATCAAGCTACATGACATCAAGCTGTATGCCATGTATGACATCAAGCTATAGGCCATCAAGGTGTATGACATCAAACTATATGATATCAAGCTGTATTTAATGTATGACATCAAGCTGCATGCCGTCCATGACATCAAGCTGTATGCTATGCATGACATCAAGTTGTATAACATTGAGCTGTATGCCATACATGACCTCGAGCTGTATGCCATACATGACCTCGAGCTGTATGCCATCAAACTGTAAGCCATATATGACATCAAGCTGTATGCTTCATGTCTGGCCAAATAATTCCAAAACTTACAATAACAAAATTACACTGAGACAATATTTGGTTATGTATATGTATTTTTTTAATTCAGCTGACACACTTTGAACAAGTTGATGGAGGGATCACACAAGTTAGATGCCCAGCATTTTGTTTCATATTTTGAAAAGTGATAATTTGTACAAAACAAGCAAAGTAACAATGATCAGTCTCAGCCAGCTAAGGCAATCATAAAATGCTATTATAAAATCTAAATACAAAAAGAAAATATTGAACATTTAACACAAAGCCAGAATGAAACACCTGTGACTGAGATGTTTAACCCTAATTCATCTGGTTGACCTCTGGCTCTCTGGTTCTCGGCAGACTTTGGTTTGAGAATGATTTTTTTTTTTTTTTAGTTCTCCAGTTGGACTATTGTTTGGGCTCTCACCACCAACTCCCTGACATCTTACTCTCTGTGCACACTTTACAGCACACTGCTCATCACTCACAGCTGACCGGCACTGGGACACAAGCACTAATTCTGCTGAGCAGCTACGAGGTTTTCCTCCTGCCGCTGGACCCAAGCACTTTGCAGATTGAATAAGGAAGAAATTCAGGTAAACAGAAAGTACTCAAAGCTAAGTGGGTAATTTTTTCTTCTTCTTTTTTTTAACAGTGAGCCAAAGAAGCTTAGCAGGGTCAGGGTACTACTCTGTCAAATAGTCTATAGTTACAGCACAGTTCTTCCTGGTTGTATGTGTTAAGTCTCACGTTTTGGTTTGCATAACACTTCTCATATACTCTTACCATGGTTGAATGTCACATTTCCCATGTTAAAAGGGTAAAAACTCTGATGTAGGACTAAATGTGTGGGGGAGGAGGATAGGAAACATTTAGTTAAAATGTGACAAACTGTCAGATTCCAGCAGTTTTTTGTCAGAGACATTAAAGGAAATGGAGGAAAACAGTAAGTTAGATAATCAGCATATTTCTAGACCTAGTTTTGATGCAATCTTTTTGAATCAAATGGTAATTGAAAAAAAGTGTATGTGTAAGCTGTAAATGCTTAGATTACTTATTTTTTTCTACTCATACTGGATGTATGATGTCAAAGAGAGAATAAATATTAATATGGCAATTTTTGAGTCAAAGCTCTGGATGTGAGCACCGAAGACCCGCCCACCTGCTGTCAGAACTTTCTGTTTGCAAGGAACAGCCAATCACAACAAAGCTGGTTTAAAGGGAAAGGGATCAGAATGGTTTGTTTCAGACAGCAGATGAACTGATAGACTGCACCAAGGATCAGTGTCAGGTAAAGAAGGATTTGTTTCCAACTGTGAATTATGCAAACCTGCTGTCGTAAAGCACAAGAATTACAAATATGGAACTGGAAACCAGTATTAACTTTAAGCTGGTAATCTCTATATGAATATGTAGAATGTACCAAGGCATTGGTACCAGAAGCTCTGGTTTCCACTTGTAGTTCTATTGACCAGTCATGTCTTTGCAGGCTTTTGTTGCATGCAGTCTATGTGATGGTCTAAGGAGCTTGGAAAGAAAAGCGTCTGGACTTCTCTAAGTTTCTTGAAAACGTTTCACCTCTCATCCGAGAAGCTTCTTCAGTTCTAAGAGCAAATGGTGGAGAGTCCCAGAATTTAAAGCCTTGTGGGAGTGTCTCCCAGGCGGGTCATGGACCCCCTGTTGATCCTCTACCTAATCACACGAGTCCAGGTGTGAAAAAGGGTGTGGGTCTCAATCAGCCAAGGTTTTGGGTGAACCCATTGTGAGACCTATCCCCATTCTATCATGTGATTACCTGAGGTCACACCTGGACTCGTGTGATTAGGTAGAGGATCAACAGGGGGTCCATGACCCTCCTGGGAGACACTCCCACAAGGCTTTAAATTCTGGGACTCTCCACCATTTGCTCTTAGAACTGAAGAAGCTT
>VVHJ01033072.1:0-13428 GCA_015107715.1 Tylochromis polylepis | reverse complement strand
ATGTAAACGCCAAAAACGAAGTCGAACGCTGTCAAGAACATGCCACATCCTAACCGTGTAGAAATGTTGGCCAATCAGACGTCTCGAAGCCTGGGAGGGAAAGAGTAAACAGGGTTCTGTGCCCTCACCAAACCTTAAGTACTTCTGAAAGGTTTTTGTGTTTTTCTGGAGAGGCAGCTAATTTTGTGTTACTTTTCAAGTGCCTGCATCATTTCAGATGTTAATAACTAAAGACAGTATTTTGGATTGTGTCTCACTGGCTCTCATGGCCAGAGTCACAGCGCGGTGAAACATGGCTGGTGTAGACTCACAACTTAGGGATGGACAAAATGCATACAGCATACATAAATGTACTTTAAATAATTTAATTTATTCAAAACAAATCCCGAGGTTGGCGTCTGTGCTTTCAAATTCATCTCACGTAAACAATAACGTGGCGCACAGCGTGACGTCAAAAAAGGCGCACACCTTTGACGTTGCGTGACTAAATCTCCGTTTTCCTCGTCCACACGTAAACGCAAAAACTGAGTTTTTTTTAGAAATCTCCGTTTTCAGTGACCCAAAACGCCGTTTACGTGTGGACGAAAGGCCCAAACGCACAGAAGAAGCTGCGTTTTCAAAAATACCCGTGTACGCGTGGACGTAGCCTAAGCAGTGTGGCTGTTCTCCTGCGAGGCATTTTAACCCAAAGAACTGCTGCACACTGGATTTGTTTTCCAGGCCATTCCCATCTTCAGGAAAATCTTGACCTCAACAACCATGGCACATTCGCTTTAATTTGAATCACATTTTTCTCCACTTTGATCCTGGTTTCAAACTTCAGGTCATCTTAACTATGTCTACACGCCTAAACGCATTGAGTTTCTGTCATGTGATAAGTTCATTAGATGTTAGCACACATGCGAGCAGCTGAACAGGTGTAACTAATGAAATGGGTGAAATATATATTGTACTTCGACAGAAGGTCAGTAGAATATCTCAAAAGAAAAGAAATGCATGATAAAAATATTATACTACACCACACACTAGTACATCATAGGATTATTACTACAAGGCATGATGTGTTGCACTACTGTGGCAGGGTGAAGGTCGCTACTGTTTATACTACTGCTCTCATGGCCCTATTCATTATGTATCATTTTGGTGATACATAATGAATGGGACAAGATGCAAAAGGTAAATGCAGATTGTCCACATTTTAGCCATGCAATCAGCCCAAAGCTGCACTGTCCTCCCATAACCCTGGGCTTCGTTTTCTTGCCATATGTCTCAGCACGTCATGCTGTTGAGCGTCATCTAAACACAGGTCAGCTGCAATAATACCTTGATAAATAAGCACAAAGGACTCATTGGTTTTATTTTAAGAAAGCGGGGGGAGCGCTTCTGTGGAGTCGTGGGAAATGCGTGCTATTTTAGAACCCTTTGGTATCTATCGATACCTTAATTATTAGTATATTCACTAATGTGTTTAAGATGCCGAAGAAGACCTCTGGGAACCAGTGAGTCTATTTTTTTCTCATTTGTACAGCCAGTGTTCTTCACTTTTCACTTCCCATGAAGTGCCTTTTTTGGATTCAGCACAAGTTGTTAAGGGCATCTATCCCAATCCTCAGCCTTGTTTTTTTACTCTATGTAGGAAGTGATTTATTTACAGCTGTTAGACACATGATGACAGTGGCCATTGTATAGTTGCATGCTTTTTGTAAGCATCACACAAAGCGTGTGGAGTGGAAGAACAGCCTTACAAACAACAGGATGTGACAACGCAATGCCCCGAGTGGCCCTCTTTCTCTCGGCTTTAAACCAACACGCGAACATCTTGAAGCGCTTAATCAGATCAAGGCTTCTTTTTTTCCCCTCGTGTAGCCTCTCTCCTTTAGAAGTGGTGGGCAGGCCGGAGTGAACATACTCCACCCATATGCAATATCCCAAAAAGTGTGGATTGAGATCCGTGAGAATCCAATTAGCCCCTGGCTAAATCTTTTGATGATGAGGACCAATGGTTTGTCCATGGGGCAGGAAAGCATGCAGATGTATTTTTCAGAAATATGTTTTGACCTTTACTTTGCACACTGATGTATGCTTAAATGTCATTTGTGACGCCAAAACTTGCTCAGATATTCAGCAAGCAACACAGACATGTGCAACGTGGAAAACTGTAAGCCCTTCAAGTTAGGTTGATCCAACCTGTCCAGTAGCTAAATCTTTGAAATGCAAAATACTAGCACATTCAAATATTCTACGTTTTTTAATGAGGGAGGACAGAAATGTCATGTTAAGAAATTTTAAGTAGGTAATTATATTTTTGATTGGAGAACCCAGTGGTGATTCTAGAGTCTGATGAAGCTCTAGGCAAAACTCTACAGTAGTGCCCCTTCAACCAGCATTCATCACCGTTCTAAGCAATCTGACACCAACAATAATAACCGTAGTTGTGTAAAACCACAGGCAAAACACTGTCCTAGAAACAGCAGAGACCAGGTTTACGTCTCTAACGATGCCTAAGCCCTAGCTGACCCTAACCCTTATGAAGATGCTAACTGCTGCAGTTTAACTACCAGGAAGGACTTCTTCAAACTTACATCTAAGTCTGACAAGTGGCCAGAATGAGCCTTTAAAACACTGGGGCACAAATAAATGGCTCTGTGGCAGATACATCCATTTTATACAGTGATGCAGTGAAATTCACACCTGAAAAACTAAGATGAAGCTTTACAATATAAAGGATTTATTTCCCATTCATTGCCAGAAGAGGGGACAAGAATCAGAAATCAGGAGTTTGGTGGTAAGTAAACCTTTTGGGGTTACACGGAGACACACTGTTTGCAGTGTAGTAGCAGAGATCGCAGATTTCTCTTACATCCCTCACATTCACCTTACAAAACCACTGTTCATCCATAAATCTCACCATCTGCAGCCCATCTTCACACTCAAACGCACAAGCCCATGTAAAAGGCCCCAAACCATGATATCATTCCCGTCTATCTCATACTATAAAACTTGGGTTCATCTGCACACACACACACACATGAAATGTCTGGATTATATGCAAAAATGCACACATGCATACACACACTATTGTGAGTGAACCAGAGAGGAGGGATCAGCCAATAAACAGTGAAATGAGTTAGGGGTGGAAAATTTTGCAAAGCCAAGCATCACATTTCTAAGCTTCAAACAGGAGTTTGACTCCGTAAGCTCAGTTCGGCATTGGCTGTTGGATTCTGAGCAACTTATAACTTTGTGTGTCAGGCAGGTATTCATTTACCTTGCTTTTAGAATCTCTTGCATGCAAACTATATTTCACTTTGATGGTTTTCAGTCCAGTGTTTCATATTTTCAGAAGAGCAAACAGGTGTAGGTCCTGGCTTGCATCAAAATACAGCACATTCAGCAATTTTAGACTTCTGCTCACAGTAAAGCTTTTGAACTGTCATATAAATAAAACACCTATCTAAGAGTTTTTGTGAAAGCAGAAGTGCATTAACAGACAAACATCAAAAGGCGCCCAGCTTGTGACAAATGAATTTGGGAGTATGGGACCTGGCACGCAAAAAGCTGCTTCATGATATTTTCGAGGTGCCGCGTGATGGACAAAACATTCAGCGTTGATCAGCTGGAAAACCTGTTGCATTCACCTTAAGTGCTTAAGACTGCCATGACCTGGACGACCCAGAAGCTACAAAGACATATTAAAAGTACACTTAGGGAAAAAAATATAACATCAAGATCAATATACTGAATATGAAGAAATTAACTGTGGCAATTTGAGTGCTTTTCTTTCTTTTAAATATAATCAAAAATTACTCCGTTATCATTAATCCAAAAAAGACAAACTGACTGATCCATTAAACACACAAAGATGAATTTAAATTAAATTAAAAGAGGTAGCATACTGGTGTTGGGCATAAAAAGGGAAGCAATGAATCTTCTGACAAATCTAAGAGGCTTTTTTCCCCCTCCTCTGTGTGTGCATAGAACTTTTGATCAGTGAGACCCAGGTGATAATTACTACGATTAAACCAATGTACATTTTGTAAATTTTCGTAGACTGCATGCTAATGCAAGTGAGCTGGTCCAGTGGATTTGTCCTGGGACGTAAACCATCAAGATTCAGCATTTGAGGTATTTTTAGGTTTTTAGGTATGGGGATGCGTCTAGAAGACACAACAGGCCCAGTGACATTTAAAGGACACACAGAAATGAATGTCTTCTCCACAGTAATTAGGCCGTTACAGTGTGTCCTGTAATTACTGTAAATTCTCTCCTGACACATGTATTACCTCTCCATTATCTCCGAGTTTGTGTATGTGTGTTTATGCAGTCGGATGGATATGCATCCCAAATGGCGCCAGGCAATTCTTGCAAAAGCTATCCAACTCTGTCAGAGACTTCCAAAAAAAAAATCCAAAGAGCTTTTTAAAAAATAGTTTAAATGCCATTGTTTAAAAGCACGAGATAAAGCAGAAGTAAATGCATAGCCAATATAAAATACTATATATACTGAGTGAGATGTTGACATCGATATTTCATTCAGAGCAATCTTCACAGCTTTGCTAGAAGAAGTATCTCAAATAAGGAGATTATCCGACATGCAAACAAAGCAAGCAGACTGCAAAAGAAACCTTAAATCACTGGCCATATGGGAGCCATCAGTTCCATTTGGGATTACATCATGTCCATAATTTACTACTCATACATTCACACAGAAATGGACTGTGTTTTTTGGATAACATGAGATTAACTGTGCGATTTTCATGGATACATAAGAAGAGGTTCAGCTCTCTCCCCCCCCCCACCAGGTTTGGAAACAGCAGGCCCCAGGTGTGAGTGTTTATGAAGAAATTATATGACAAAGAGAGTTCCCTTTGCGACGCACCCTGCTGTAGTGGCCTCAAAAACAGTAAGCTTTGAACTGTAATAGGTTTCCTGTGATGTTTGCTGTTCTCCTGTGATTTGAGCTGTAAGTCGAGAAAAGGTCAGCGCATTGATTAATGCGTGAAGACGAATTCTAAATCTCTTTCTCAGTATAAAAAGAAGCTATGTCTGAAAGTTTAAATGGAGGCGATTAGTTCAAAAACTGACCCTATCATCTGAGGTGCAGAAAAAATATACACTCCGGCCTAAACGTGCTGTACACTGAGAAACACTAAAGGTTATGCTGATTCATGAAGCGAGTTTTAAAGGATGGTAAACTGGTACAACATTCTCCTGATGATCGATCTTCTTGCTTGTTTCTTTTGCCGAGCTGGGAGTTTAAGGCCGCAGCAGCCTAGAGTCATGCCACCGCGCTAAAATAACGCTATAATGATGTTAGTATTCTGGATTGGAGTTACATTGTTTGCTAGTGTTCAGACACCACATTTAGACTTCTAGCGTCTTAACAAACTGTGCTGAGCACAAAGTATAGCTGAGGGTGTATGGCTGTCAAATTATACAATGTTATCTGTCCATTCCCTTTTGATAAACTCCTCCCAGAACTACAAATTTGAACCTCATGGTGGCACTGGTGTGGCTTTAGCTCAAGTGGTAGAGCAGGTCACCTACCGTCGGCGGTTTGAGCCCCGTCTGCTCCTGTCTGCTTGCCAAATTATCCTTGGGCAAGAGAGTAACCCCAAGTTGCTCTCTGATGTACTCAAAGGGCTTTGTGTAAATGGCTTTGAGTGCTCAGAGTAGAAAGGCGCTACATAAGAACCAGTCCATCTACGTTCATCCCTGCATGTTCAGAAAGGTCCTTATCCATTCAAAGTTTCGGCTAAAATTACATGTTTGTCACAACTAGGCATCTTCAATACTGCAAGGTTATCAAAAACCCCCAAGCGTCTGGATGCTGTTGATGCAGATAATCATGGGTTCTCTGTGCGAAGAATAAAC
Source organism: Tylochromis polylepis (assembly GCA_015107715.1). Classification (NCBI taxonomy): domain Eukaryota; kingdom Metazoa; phylum Chordata; class Actinopteri; order Cichliformes; family Cichlidae; genus Tylochromis; species Tylochromis polylepis. The sequence goes on along the minus strand of VVHJ01033072.1, from coordinate 7,554 downwards.
ATGACATAAAAACATCGAACAAACCCTGGTGAAAAAGTATGTTTTAATAATCACTTCATGGAACCGAATAACAACATCTGGTAGAGTACTGCTGGAGCCCCACAGCATCAGCTGGTAAACCAGCTAAATTGCACAAAGTCATCTGCAATATGGAGGTCATGTGTTTCTAATTGGATTTGCCCAGATGCACAAACAATTTGTCTCACGCTTCACGATTACAATTTATCGTGAATAAAGAAGAGAAGTTAATCGAACAGTGGTGACATTTCTAAAGTGCTCTGAGGCCAGCAAAGCTACGCAGCTAATCGGAACGTTTTATTTTAAATAAAAATTAACTCTGGTTTATTCGCAGCTTCAGCTGCAATGTTATGACGGGCAAAAAGGAAATCCACTACTGCAAGATGTACTTTAATGATAGATCCACAGATGGAGAATTTCTAAGGACCCCTTTAGACTTTTTCTTAATCTGACCAATGACGACATGCACAGCCACATGTTGTCCTTCAGCTGATGGCTTTTCTTGTTAACAGTGATGAGGCCTCACTAAGGATGATACTGTATACTGTGCCATCATCACTAACAGGGACTAGAATGAGAGATCATACTAATAAAGTTGCTATATTAGCTACTCCTCATTGGCCACATTCCAATTCCCTCTCCTCACACACGAAATCCTAAACGATCAGACCCCTTTGTATCTTCAAGACCACATTTCTAGAGCTTCTTGTGTCTCCAGAAGTAGAATGGCGCGCTGACCTTTCAGCTTTAAAGTTTCTCCCGTGTGTAACCGGCTCCCAGCTTGGGTTTGGAGGACAGGCTATTTCTCTGTTTTTGCAATTACGTACAACTCTTTTCTTTTTAATAGGATAGGGACAGATGAACTGTTGTGCTAACAATAAACCTCCCCTCCTGCCCTGTAGCTGTCTCTCTGTGCTCTTCTTTATTGTCCTCTATCATCTCACCCTGAGCATGGCTCTGCCAGAGGTCTCGTCCACTAAAGGATAATTGCAGGTTTCTGGAGCTCTCTCTGATACTGTACAGGGTCTTTGCTGTGTAATATTGGAACAATCAGGTTACATTCATAACAGCGTAATGTGTGGTGACTCCCAGTTACAATTCATTGTGGGTTATTCTAATATGTTAGAAGTTGTTTGTAGGCATCTTGCCACCAAGCATTAAATACCTGCAGCTTCATAGGAGCTGTAGATAACCCTACGTAACCAGGACTACTCAGAGTTTCTCTTTAAAGACGGGATTTTTTTAGATTAGATGGCTGGTCAGCCCCAGACACTTCTTTTTTGTGCTATTCTCAACCTCCGACTTGAAATTGGCTTTTCAGAAGTTCAGAAAGAGGTTTATGTAACCTAAAAAAAAAGAAAAAGAGCAAGTATCTAAATGTACCCTGGACATCTACCAGGCTGTGGCAAATTAATCCTAGATGGAGGGGAATGAGAAGACGCATGTGAGGACACTTGTAAGCGTACACGCAGTAAATATTGTGCAGAGTTTTCAACTGTTTATTTCTACATAAACACAACCAGTTGGTTGCAGTGTTACACTTCATCATGTTTCTGAATTGTATGATCAAAGACTTCCATAAAACTGCTAAATGTTACACAAATAGAGCTCTAGAAGCTGCTTTCATTTCAGTGTTGAAACCTGTACTTGAGAATCTCTTCATCAGGACAGCTTAGTGGCACAGCAGCGCGCACACACGCGCAAACACACACATATATGAAATGCTTACATGATTAAAAAACATGAGAATTCATTGGATTTATGATGATCCCTCCCAAGTTCAGCTTCAAAAAACAGCTTGAATAAAACTGTCTGTATTGTTTTTAATGAGAGATCCCCAAAAGTCCAATATGCTAATCAATACTGACTGTTAGGTGTTAACACACATGGCTAACACACACACACACACAGCACTGATTTGGTTAGCTTTCTGAAGCTACGCTCTGTTCGTGGTTTCTGCATGTGCTGTGCATGTCTTATGAGATTTAAGCTGGTAAACAAACTATGCTATTCAAATCACAGACACTATTTTTTGTACGATATGTTGATTCAGGTTAATATTTATTTACCATATCACGGAGACACAAAAGAAAACAGAGAAATTTTAATTTCTATCTGAAGATTTGCTTTATAATAGAACATAAATATTAACACAGATTTAAACCTCAGTCATGTGCTTCTAGTTGTCTACCAACTTTTACAAAACAGCCAAGTTTAATGCCCCTTAATACATTATTTCTGGCAGTTATGCTGCACCTAGTGATGCTGTAGTTTTGTTAACATAACATTTTTTATTCCTTTTGATTGGCTAGTATGTATATTTGTTTTATTAATTGATAAATCTTTAATGTTACTGTCCACTTTTTTGTTTGCTTAAAATAATTTTCTTCTTTTTTCATCTTTTGCTCAGCATGCAGTATCCACTATCCCTCCTCTGCACAGGTCCAAACCATCTCAGGTTTGCCCTGAAAGGTTGATTCTGTCCATCTGGACGTAGCACTCATCCAAGTGACTTCTTCAGTCTCAGCTGACTGCAGGTTTCCCCAACCTTATAAACGGTACATTTGCACAATGACTGAAACTAGCCTCAGTCATTGTGCAAATGACTACCATGACCTGGATGACTGAGAACCTTCACAGACATAGTGGAGTCAACATTCTTGAGTGATGAAAGAAGTGCAATCACTCAGAATATTTAGTACCATAGTAAACGTCTGTTAGGAGCTGAGGCGCTCAGACAAATATCAGAGCTAAGATGATTGCAATCGCAGAAAGAAAGCAGTGTCTCGTAATAGGTTGATCATTAGCTTCATGGTGAGTGGACCGATTCCTATATAGCGCTTTTCTACTCTATACATTCGCCCATCCATACAAGCACTTTCTTCTATACTTTAAGTGCTTTCTATCTAGCATTCACACACATTCATGCTCTGATGGAGAGAAACTTGGGGTTAGTATGCTGCCCAAGGATATTTGGCATGCAGACTGGGGGAGCCAGGGATCAAACGTCAACCTTCCGATCAGCAGATGACCCGCTCTACCTCCGGAGCTACAGCCACCCCAGTGTGGGTTCGTGTGCAATGCATCACAAGTAAAACTGTATATATGGTTACTCCACTTCAAATGGTGCAATTTCCTGTGTTTGGGTGAGATTAATTTCACACTCAGTCTTTATGAGTAAAAAACTTAAGTGTTTAATTTTTTTTTCTTTTTTTTTTAATGGCTGTTTCTCCGATTTGCATTTTCCAGGAAAAAGATTCCAAGACTGTTTGTAATGGAGCATCTGGCTAAATCACAGTGATGTGATGGAAATAAAAAAGAAAAATAAAACAGAACGTGAATTTCATCTGGAACAATTAAGATCGACTGTGGTAGGTGTCCTGTACGAAACGCTCAACTGTGGTGCCTGTATTCAAGTAAAATATTTGAGAAGCGAAGTAGACACCAAAGAACTGATTGATCTTTTCATCCTGTGCATGTGGCTGTCTGAGTTTTCAGCAGATGAGCTGCTTGTGAGCCAAGTTTAATTGACTGCACACCCAGATGGAACACATATCAGCAACTCTCATCATTTATCTTGGTGTTTGTACGTTACGGCCCGCTTATCATAAACGCCAACCGTAAAACATAAAGAAACTGATCACGTGCGATTCGTCATTACAGTGGACTGGCTTTAAGCTTTGAACCGATCACAGATGATGTAAACATGAAAGAACCCATATTTTCCCCCTCTCCTTTGACACTGACGCATTCCTCATCATCATCATCAGTTTGTAAGAGAAAATTAAAAGGATGCTACCCGCTTACATGATCAAACTAAGTACTTGGAGCATAATAAATCTAACCCAGCATGTTCTCCTTTTTACAAAAACAAGAATTCGAAACATAAAAACAAAGACATTACTCATTCTAATTAATGCTTTGAATAGTGAATTCAGTCCATGCGAATGAACGCTGCAACCGCAGCATTTCTCAGTGTCGCATACACCCTGAGGACATATCGGTACGTCAGACGCTGCATCGACTCCACCTGCCACAATGCCTGAAGTCATGACATGACATGACAAAGCCAGGATCCCAGTTAAAAAACTGCATTTGCCCAGCATTTTTTTTTTCAGTTCTACATTTTGAATACTATTTCCATTTGCACTGTGTGCTAATTATCAATTGACACTTCGGTCGTTTTTTTCTTTCTGTCTTCTTTTTTTCTTGCTAATGTTTTTGCGGCTCTATTTAATAACGAACGAGCATGGATCATTGACACTTTTATAATCTGTCAAAATAAAGTACATTCATGCTTAAAATGATCTAGTCTGACGGTAATGATGGCCTTGAGTATGACAACAACTGCTTGTCGTGCATATGGTGGGCCCACACGATCATAATAGCAGGCCAAAACATTCCCTTCTTCATGAAAAGCCACAATGTCTTAGTGTTACCATCTGAAACTCGTTAGCTTCCTACTTACCGAGGTTTTGCTTTCGCTGACTGACATCTTAAAAGCCCTAAAACTTGTTTTTAATGATCGACTCTTGCATGATAGCTGCAACACAATATCCCACAATGGTAAGAAGTGATTCTCACGCATGCAAGCATTTAACATCTTATGAACTTTTCCTTATTCAAAGCTCACACTAACCAAAGTTAGGCCTTTAATTATGTGTCTGTAAGTTTAGCTGTCATGGGAAAATAAGATTACTTCTGTAATAGTGAGCTAATGTCGTTGTAAGCACCTCTGCTTGCTGAACACGGGGGTTCTTCCAATGCACTTGTTGTTGATCTTTCAGCTGGATTTCAAAGATTCATTGCATTAACAGACATACTCTATGTACTTTTTCCTCAAGCACAAATTCCTCGCGTTCATTCTCATTTCAGCTGAATTACTGGCAGTCCTATCAGTGCAGACTTATCCCAAGTGGCTATTCATGCCATTTTTGTTTGTAGCAGTGAATTGTAGAATTCATCATATCAAATAAAAACCTATCCAAAGGTCATCTTAGGGCTATCAAACAACAAGAAGCCTGGGACGAACCACTAAAACACTGATCGTTTCAAAAGGGGAATTGCAACAATTAGGCGAGCATTAAAGAATACCTTTTTGTTATTTTCATGATATTTGCACAGCAAACTGTACGCTCCCAACTGACCGCCTCAAACAGAGATTACATGCAGAATGCAGAAGAGCTGTTTTATCCAGGTATAGTCCAGGAGAATTTATTGACCATGTGGTGTGCAGATTCAAACAATACTTCATCATACCTTGAAAAACAGGACATTTGATTCATGGTTTCTTGCTCGACTTGATGGCTCTTATCTTTTGTGTGAGCGCGCGTGTGTGTGTGCGTGTGTGTGTGCGCGCGGGAGAGAGAGCGAGAGATCAGTCTTTGCTTTACAAAACCAAAACAATAAAAAAATGGAAACATATGGCAAGATGGAATAAACCCAAAACGACCTGCTGCGCTCTCCACATCACCCACGAAAATGTATGCGCTTTCCAACACCTTGTTAATCCAGCAGTTTCATCAGCATGCTCTATGATCAGCGTGAGGGGAATTAAGTACAGCACTGCTTAGCTAAGAGCAGATGATTAGGTCCAAGGGCGGTCCAATAAGTAGGTCATAAAGTGAAGCTAGAAGAAATCTGTAATCAAACAAGAAAAAGTGATCGGAGTAGGGATTTTTAAAATCATCATTATATTATTATTTTTATGTTCAATAAACATGATTATGTTGCATCGCAATTTTAACTAAATACTTTTGGAAATTACTGTATTAGTAAGCCACAACAGACTACTCGTATTTCAAGTACATGCTATAAAACTCCACCCAAAGAGAGGCTGACTGGTCAGAATCAGAGATACGCTGTGGGAAAAGTTGATCTTGGGTTAAAGAAAGCTATTCCTGATGTAGGATTGGGAAAACAAGTTCAAATATTTTCCAGTTATTTTGAGACAGCTACAAATCTGCATTAGCTGCACAAGAATTGTGTTGGAATCTTAGACTTTTCTCAGAAACTGACAGACAAAATCGAATATTTTTGTTGATTAAAGCCAAAAGCTGCCTCCTCTGTCACTATCAGATTATCATTCCTGCTATTTTTTTTCCTCACAGTTTGCACTTACTCTGCCAAAACTAGAGCTTATTTAAAGCCAGTTCCAAAGTGTTCCCTGTACTAGCAACACTCAGAAATGATTAATATGCTGTGAGCGGCCAGCAAAACACTGCCATTAACAGAACGTAAAGAGCAGAAACTGAAGTCAAGAGCATGCAATTCATCACAGTTTAAAAATGATTTTACTTGAGGTGATTTCTTGGAAGGATGTCCTGCACAGACATCCATTACACGCATTTCATTTGTTTCACGTCAAGATTATATTGCACGGCATGTTTAGAATATCTGGTATGTTGGACCAGTGTGAAAGTATGAGTGAAAGAATGTTTGAAGGGATGTTTGATTCAAAGGGGCCGAAACCATATCCTGAAAAATCATCACTATCACATTAACAACAGGTCATTTGTGTACAGCAATCAGTCAGGTTAATGTCATTTGATGCAGTCTTGCAATTTACACACACACACGCACACAAACACACACACGCACATATATATAATTCTTACTGAGGTTGATGCCAAATTAATGTTCTTATGTTTTTATCTTAATCTTAGATTAAGGAATATCTTTTAAGATATGAATTTACTCTGTCAGCACATAATTACCGCTTCATAATTATAAGAATTTAGCACATGCACTAAGAACAATGACACAGAAACACACTTCTGTACTTTTGCCTCTGCATTACTGTAGAACAGCACGGTGGTGTACAGAGGGAACTTTAATCCATCTTAATTTAAGGGTTTTAGAAATGAAAACTGTTTCTGTTGATAGCTATTTTTATACATATTCCCCCACTGGCAGAGACTCAACGGTAATTTAATAGCTAAAAACGCTTTGCACTTAGCGACTGTCTGAAGAACAGAACTCGTGGACAGTGTTGGGCAAGTTACTTTGAAAAAGTAATTGGTTATAGTTACTAGTTACTTCTTCAAAAAAGTAACTGAGTTAGTAACTGAGTTACAATATTATAAAAGTAACTAATTACTAGGAAAAGTAACTATTGCGTTACTTTAAAAAACTGTGTAACCTCTGGGCTCCAGGGTATAATCGGCCGTTTCTGACTACTTCTGATTGGACGTCTACATTTGACCTTTACAAACGGTTTACCTCGCCTTGTTTGGTATCATTCTTTTCAGCACAACCTCACATGTCTGAATTTACTGTTATTTTTTCATTGTGACACACTGTATTTGATCTAGAATCAGACAAAAAACATAAAATCTGAGAAGAAAAAAGTGATGTTTTTTACTGTAACGACCACGAACATGTTTAACGAATCATTTTCATAACTTGAAATGCAAATATAAAGTGTAAATTTTAAAAACCTATGCACAAGTTTTGCAAACAACAAAGTTAAATGCAGCTATTTACCTAAAAATGCAGCCAAGGCGTTTTTTTATAACCATTTCAAACTATTTACAG
>VVHJ01033070.1:0-14347 GCA_015107715.1 Tylochromis polylepis | reverse complement strand
GTTAATTAGAAGACAGTTGGCTTAAAGGGAGAGGAGCTAAAACAGCTTTTTCCAGTCAGGATGAACCAATAGGCTTGCACATGGTTCAGTCAATGGATAAAAACACTGAACTGGAAATGAACATAAAAGTCTCCTTTAAACTTGTAAAAAAAAAAAACAACCAAAAAACAAACAGTTAACACACAGCTGCAGTTATAAAACCTGATTATCTTTTGTCACTCAGACTGTTCAGAAAGCTGTAGACCACTTTGTCTTTAGTCTCCTTCAGTTCTTCCATGCAACTCTAATCCTGCTTTCCTTCCACTGGATAACTGGCTCCCTGTGGCTGTTTACAACAAAACACGGATGCTAATACTCAAAGCTAACACCCCCTCCACGTCCCAGTGGTCAAGCATGAGCCCAGTCTATAAACTGGCTTCCATTCCCTGTGACTCAGGAGTAGCATAGGAATGCAATTTCAATTACTTTTATGCCACCATGCTTACAAATTAAAGCTGGGTATTTGATTGATCAATGGGCTGACATTCAGCAGACTGACAGGTTCAGCGTGAAGGTTACTCACCGAATAGCGAGCTGCTGTAGAAATCCCAGGGTAAACTAGGATCCTGTTCATTACGGCCTTCCAGGTCTGTGAAATATTCTGGAGAAAAGAAAAAAAATGTGTGGTATTATTTTTTTATGACTCTGGCTGTTTGCATATTATTACTTCTACGTGGAAATATGTGGATGGAGGCTGATGCTAGTGTTTGTTCTGGACCAAGCAAAATGTACAATGGTATAACGGTAAAAGAAAAGTGGACTAAATTAAGACCATCAGCAAAGAAAACAAAGTTAGAGCTTGTGCATGTGATACGGTCCATTGTGCAGCTCTGTGCAGCTACCAGTGCGAGGAGAAAACAGGGCATCAGAGCTGTATGTCTGTGTCTTTCTGTACCGTCTACTGAACCTTCATCTCTCTGTTTATCTGTAGCCATTTCACACATGCACTGCAGCAGCGCTGCTTGATTATGGCAAATATAAACACAGTTATTTTAGTCAATACTGAGATCACAATTATTTAACGCCATTATTCACAGACTCAGACAAAACTCAATAAAAATAACCAAGTTGTCTTCTTAACTGCGGCTTTCATTGAATTTTAACGTGAATTCTACAAAGAATTACTTGATAAAACACAACGAAAGAGATATGAGCCTATCTAAACACGCCACAGCCTGGTGGAGTGTAATTGTGAGCTTGTAGGGAGCAACAAATTTAAGTTTGGCAAACTGAAAGATGAAACACAGACAGGGACCTCTAACCTCATTGTGAAATAGAATGTAATCAATTTACCCTGATTATTTTTAATAACTGTGAGAACCCAAAATTGTAAGTAATTTTGTGCCTGTGACAATGGAAGTGCCCTAATAAATGAGATCGGACATTAAATGGTGTTTGCTCGGTAGGCAGGAGTGATGTCTGACAGTCTGAATTCACAGCAAGTGAAAGTGCGTCATGTGGCCTGCCTCGTGCACGCTCGTCTGAGCTGCCACCCTTCACCTCAACCAGACAGCGCAGTGAGAACGTAGCTGACATCATCCATGTCCTGTTGTGTTGTGCAAATCTGGATAATGTCTGCACTCTATTCTCTCAACACTGTTGATGTGTAAAAACTGCCTGGAGATGCACATATGACGTGAGACTAATATGCTACCCAGATACAGCAGCAAGCAATCATAGGCTTATGTGAATTATTTATTGTTTAACCTGGTAAAGTGCTGAAAAAAAAAAAAATCCCGACACCTTTAGGATTGCATGAAAGTGGTCATGTTTGTAACAAGCCGGCTTTGGGATTTTTCTTGGAGCCACTACAACACACAAAGGAGGAACTATGGATGGGAACAGTTTCTGAGGAACGCAGATTTTAACTGACACCAGGAATTCAACTTACAGCAATCATATGTTAGCCTTCTTAATGACTATTAATTAAAAAGTAATTAAAAGCTTACGGCACAAAAAATGATTTCTTCAAAAAGATTTTTCTTCTGTTTTTATAGAACAGCAATTTATTGCAAAGTCATTCCTAATTTAACAGACGAGTCAGAGGTCATCGCTGCAGCTTTTCACTAAATAAAATTCTCCTGGTCACTTTAAAAAAAAAACTAAGGATGCTGGTTCTTACCACAATCACACACACAGTCATACACTGCTTTTATCTATAATTGTTTTCTAATGTTCACACACACAAACACTCTCTTGGATGCGTTGGGGTTCAGCATCTTGCCCAAGGATACTTCAGCATATAGACAGGAAGAGTCAGGCAGGGATCGATCCACAGGTTGATAGATGACCTGCTCAACCACCTGAACCACAGCCACACCCACATGTTGGTGATCTTCATTTTCTCCAACTCCCAAATGCACTGGACTCACTTTTATCTAATGTCATATCTGCTTTGTGTGTTATCAGTTAACAAACGTTTGGTTCATTCCATTCTTAACAAGATTAAGCATAAATCAATCAGCGCCTAATCAGTCACAGTAACAAGACATATTTGATGAGCTTAATGGCAAGTAGCCGATTAAGTTAAGTTAAATTTGCTTTTTTTAAACTTTGTGACAACCAAATTCAACTGGAGGACAACAGAAACAATGATTTACACAACTGCCGGGCTCTTCGTGGATGGAAGAAGATTTGACTGAACTTCTCATGTATGCTTCATGCAACCTGTATTGTTTAATACTCAAAAGTGATGCAGTGGGAGTGGATGCAGAGTTTACTAATGTGTTGACACACTGCTTGATGGATGACTGCAAAGTTATAACTTGAATTATTTATTTTCCTGTCTCATTTTAAATAGCTTTATTAAAGCATTTGTTGTTATGTTGTTTATTGTGTCACCAAATAATAATCTGTTCATCTGTTGTCCAGTGGTGTAAAGGTGAATAAGAAGCATGACCTACCTGTGAGGAATTTCTTCATGCTTGCACTATGTGCCAATTTGACTGGTGTATGTCCAGAGTAGGTTGCCAGAGTCGGGTCTGCACCGTGGTTCAGAAGCAACCAGACTATTGGTAAGTTATCGCTTGCTACTGCATCGTGAAGTGGGCTGAGGGGAAGAACAGACAAAACAGAAAAGACTTTTAGCATTTGTACATCTTTAGATTACACAGAAAATATTGAAGACTGTGGGAGGTGACTGATGGCTCTAAAAAACTAGGACAATGACCTCTAACCTTAGTTATACATGCAGTTTGCAGGGGTCATGCTTAGATTTATTACAAAGGTTACACATATGACAAGTAACTCAAGAAGAGTCCTGCTAGAAGAAACTTTTGCCATGAAAGAGCTCTGGGCACTTATTTGAAGCATTATCTAAATAGTTTAACTTCAATGGTCATGAGGACATAAAAATGTCATGTACACAATCCCCAGTTTAATCTTAAAAAATTACTAATATGCCCCAAAATAAGTTTTTTAAAAGCTTATCTTTAATAGGTTTTTAAAAAACTTCCACCACCATCTTTTCTGTGGATGAATTCTCCCACAGATTTCATTTCAAGATTTTTCAAGTACCACATCTCTCTATTATAAAGTCTCTGATTAAAGCCATCCTGTCATCCTGCATGAAGCCTCACCGTGTTCCATCCTGAGCACTACAATTGACATCTGCACCATTGTTCAGCAGCATCTGGACAATCTGAGTCCAGCCCCGGGAGGACGCCTCATGGAGAGCTGTGTAACCGGCATTATCACGCCGATTGACCTCCCTGATGTCCTTTTCGAGACAATACTGGACTACGTCCTGCAGAACACAAGAAGGAAAGATAAACTGTCAGATTATCATGCATTTTTTCCACCGATGTCAAAATTCCTGTTACCAGTAAACGTGTCAGGTTGTACCTGATAGCCCAAGCGTGCAGCACGTTGCAGCAGGGTCTCCCCTGCATTTTTATTGACAATCAGCCGGCGAACCTCTGGAGGAACGGGCCTTTTGGTCGGAGAATCTGGACCGCTGCTTCTTCCTGATGAGCTTTTCTTTTTAGATGGAGAGGACGGCAAACTTTTTGGAGCTAGTGGTGGGCTAACTGGTACTTTTGCATCAGCTCCATCATCATCCAAGGCGAGGGAGGCGCTACTCTTGCCCAAACTGCTGCGTTTGGTCTTATTCTAAAACACAGATTTACTGATTAGAGGACTTCCAGCTGCCATCGCAAACGTGAGAAACACAGATTTCAATCAGGCCACAGGGGGGCACTGTAAGCTTGTATATCTATTGTACCTTGCTTCTATCAACTATGCATGATCTGTGATGTGCTATCCTCCCACAAGCAGCATCAACAGCTTACCTTCGGCTCATCACTGTCACATAGGTGTTTGCTTTTGAACTTCCTCTTCCCTGAAGGCTTATCATTGCACTCTGGAGATTCTTCACTCTCCTGGTAGCGAACCGATCCTGAGCGAGTGAATGACGGTCTCTTGGGAAGAGGCTCTGGACTGGGGGCAGCGGGACTTGGACAATGTTCTACCTGTGGATCTGTAATGGCAAATTAGACCTGACGTTATACTGAGTGGTAGATAGGAGATACACCAACAATCCTAATCTTTACACACCACTTGTTTATCAACACTGCACCGATGCAGCTTTGTGCTCATCCCCATCTGCCAAGCCTAACATGGAGAATGGAATATTTTAGGTGCCGATATCAGACTGTCTGGTACTTCCGGAAGCTTAGCCATCTTATCCACGGAAACAAGAAAACTGCTGTTTGCCAGCTACTCTACTCTGATTTCGCAATCATACGCTCAAATCTGCTGTGTCTTGGCTTTTTCTCTACATATACACTCACGATGCATGTCATTTCCACACTAACAGATACATGATGTGGACTTTATAGACAGAGAGACCCCCAGCTGGTCTCTGTATTATTGTAAGGTTTTTACCTTACAATATAATATGAAACACCTTGAGGCGACTGTTGTTGTGATTTGGCTCTATAGATAAAACTGAATTTAACTGAATAGAACATATATTAAACATGGGAAAAATAATAACGTCAGCGAATACATATATAAATAATACCTGTGAGTCAAAATTTCAGGATTCAGACAGTTTTTTTTCTACTTTTTCCTCAGTGGGACAGAGCTGCTCGAAAATCACAAATATGTTGGTAAACACTGAGACCTCACTGACTGTTAAAAGTTGATCTTAAAGTTCAACTCTTTAACCATAATTTATTTGTGTAATTTCTTCAGAAAAACCAAACCAAAATGATTCCTAACAGCTAATGGTTTTGCTATTCACCAAAGTCTCTCTTTCCATCATCTTGCCTGGAGCTGAACTAAACATGCCACAGATTAATTGCACAGTCCTACTGTATCATGTCAGCGAGAGGGAATATCGTTATTAACATCATCCTCTCAGGCGCTCAGCTCTGGCTGTGAGCACAGATTCCCACCCTCACCTGCCTGCTGTCTACATCTTCAGTTTTCGAGGGGCAGCCAATCAGAAGAAAGTTATCTCAAAGGGAGTGGAGCTAAAACATCTTATTACTGCGAAAAAACACAGCCAGAGACGCAATGTGAGCGGGTCGCAAGGAAAACTTTTCTGAACCGAAGTACTGAAGTGACTACCTATCACAGGGTATTAAATACTTTAGACGGTTCCCTAGGCAACCGTAGACTGGAATGTCTGCTAGCGACCAGCTGTCAGCGACAACGCCGTGCGCAACAAGCATGGACACAGCTTGAGTCTCCAAGCTAAGTGACAGTTTTGAGTCATTCATTCTTAAATTCATTAAACAGAAATTTCTTTCATGAACAATCTCAGAACTCAGGGAGAATCAGCATCGTCACCTTTGACATTTATGGTGCAAAAGCTAATCAAAGCAATGTATTGCGAGTAAGTAAGTTATTTATTAATGTGTGTATTTTATCTAACATTTACCTTAAATCCCATAAAATTTGGAGGATTCGGGCTTTTTAAAGCTTTACTCAGCTCTATTTTGTCCAAATAAAAATTGAATTATAATCGAGAAAAAAAACAACAGCAACATGAATTGGTCATTTTGTTACTTCCATACTAAAACCAACCATCAGAAAGGATTAACGTGAATACACTGCAAATTAGTTTTTCAGTTGTTGTGGACAAAAGTTGCAAAATTTATATGTATATGTATACTGGCTATACAACTACTCCACAGAGTAGAACAGAGCTTTACATTATTGTCAGTACCGATTCATTCATCGGATTTTTTTTTGTGTAAAAGAATGAATAATCACTTAGTCTATGAAACGTCAGAAAAGATGACAAATACCCGTCACGAGCCAACAGAGCCAAATGTTTTGTCGCTTTTTATGGTCAGCAGCCAAAAAAGGATTAATGTATAATGGTATTAAAAGAGAATGATTCAGGCTTTTTTGTGAGGCTGTTTCTAACTAATGTTTGATGTGCTTGAAGGACTAAAAAACAACTAACAATAATTTTTATTTTCAATTACACTTCTGACTCTTTTCACTGATATTTTTTGAATAATAAATGACTTAAAACAATTAATAATCTAAATAGCTGAAAATAATTTTTTAGCAATTAATCAGCTGATTAACTGATTGATTAAATGACTACTTACTACCGGTCACTTAGTGAGCTTTGGATTGAATAAAATATATTAAACAGCTGCTGTATTCAAATATTGAACTTCATCGGTACTCAAATCATTCTCTTTTAATACTGTAATATATGAATCCTTTTTTTTTACCTTCTGACCATGATAACTTTTAACTGATCTCTACCTTCTGGGACTCCAGTGTCCTTTCTCAAAGAGTTAGATTCTTCGAGGTGTTCCCCATCTTCCAGCTTGTCTTTCTCTGTGATGTATTCGCCAGTCTGATACTTCTTACTACGACATCGCCGACGTTTCTTACGAGATGGCGTATCGCCCTCTGCGCCGGATGTTTTGCCCTTGCCCTGAAGCGTACGTTCCGGCAGAGGATTCGATCGAGGCCTCCCTCTTGGACGGCGAGCAGGTTGGGCCGGAGTCAGAGAGGGTGAAGGGGATACTGGGGGAGGAGGCATTGGCGGGGGTGGAGGGGAGGGCGTCGCAAAGCCCCAGAGGTCAAGTCGAGCGTCATCAACCCGCCGCCGTCCTCGCCTCAGTCTTGGGAAGGAGCACTCTGTGGCTTCGGCCTCCTTGGTGGATACGGCGGGACCAATGAGAGACGCTGAAGTCTCCACAGTCTGAGGACTGCTATCTGTAACTGATTAAAATCACATCTGATTGTTACATTCACACCAGCCTCTATGCTGAGAGTAAGACTGAGACACTGACTGCAGGTTACTTATCTCTAAAACTGAAACTGTGAACCCAGAGTAATCAAACCATATACTAAAACAAAAGGCTACTTTTTTAACCATATAAAAGCATCATTAAATTTATTACAGATATCCACATCTTTGCATACTGTGGAGACATTTTGAGAAATGTAAAAGCTATAGGATGAACAAAGAAACAAAGACTCTACCTGATTTGTTGCAGGTTTGCTGCTCGGCCTTGCTGGGACTGATCTTTTCCCTTGGAATCGCCTCTTTAGTTGGAGGGGAAAGTTTTCCCGCTGACAGACTCTGCTCCGGCACAGGTGCACATTGTTTCTTCTGCAGAAATACACAGGGGACAGAGTGAGCACGCTCTATTGGAGGTTATTGATCACGAGCCTCTCGTGGTGACAGAGAGTATGCAAGAGACTCACAATAAGCCCTCGAAAGTGAAATCATCAGTCATAACTTAATAATATGAAAGGGAGCTCTGAATCGTATTTTTGCACTTTAACAATTGTCTTTTAAGAGTTTACCTTAAATATTTCCTCAAAATTTAACCAAAGAGAAATTATGAGAGTAATAGGAATTAATAATTTACCTTCTTTTTAGAGGACACTTTGGCTGGAATATTTTCTGTCTCTTGTTTTTTCCTTCCTGCAGCCTTCTTTAATGCATCTGTTGGAGATTTCTCCTTTGCTCGCTTCTTAGGACTGGTCTTCTTTTGTTTGACGGCAGCAGCTTTTGCTTTGGTTGGCGACTCCTCTTTGGTTCCGTTTGTTTTCTTCTCAAACTTGTCGCCTCCCCCCGCACACTGGCCTGTAAGAATAGATGCAACCATGCCCTCCAATTTGTCACCAGGGGGACTGTCTGACGGCCCACTTTCTTTCCTCAATATCTCCCCCTCTAACACCTGGGCTAGTTTACTCTCCATCCTGTTCCCATTTGTTGATGCACTGCTCCCATAGAGATGAGACTGGCCTGCGGACTTCGAGGAGCCTTGCTTCACCTGAAGTCCCATGTGCTCTCCCTGACCGGTGTGCATGTCAGTGTTATTCTCCAAAGGCTCAGCAGCATTTGCCTTGTCATGTCTTTTCATAGCTTGAGTAAAATCCCCTTGAGATGGTGCACTAGGCCACTTTTCCACAGACCAGCATGGTGTGTTTTCAAAAGTAGAGGTAAGCTTAGATTGTATATCTTGACTTCCCGCGAGTGGATTCAGCCCATCAGCTTTTCGTGACGCAACAGGCGAGGCTTGGGAATTACCTTCATCCGTCGGTGTTGTTGTATCAAGAGCTTGCTGCTTTACAATGGACGCAAGGTTAGACAGAGGAGACTTCATTCTCTCCCACTTATCATCCTCAGGTTTGGACGGGCTATGATGGGCACTTGGAAACTTACAACCGTCTGTAACTGTGGTGCCCTTAGTCTTTGGAGATCCCTGTATGATTTTTCGATGAACAGAAGAAGCTTGATGTGAGAGATGAGATGCCTGCTGCCAAGCTGGACTGACAACGGGAGCAGAGTATGGTACCGCTGTTTTGCCAGGCCCAGATTTCTGAGGAATCTGAGTATTGGTGGAGCTTAACAACGCAGTGGTTAGGGCTCCTTTTGAGGGACAGTTCTTAGTTATGGCTGTGCTGGTGTTTTTAACATGCTTGACACTGTGAGCGTGTTGGTTACCCTTCATCAGACAGGATGGCTTCTTTCCTCCTGAGGCTAGATGTTCTCCTTGGTCAATAATAGATATAAACTCCTGCTTTGCAAAACTTTGAAATTCATCCGCAAATGCCCCTTTTCCATCTTTGCCCCTTAGAGTAGAAGCCAGTATTGGACTAGCAACTCCTACATATGTACCAGGGATGTTTTTTATTGAATCTTGTGAAGATCCCTTACCCCAGGCTGGTTTGGCCTCTGGGATCTGGTGATTCTGAGACCTATTTAATAGCTTTTGATGAGATCCATTTCGGTGGGTGTTTGGTAAGACGGGGTATTGCACAGCGGAGCCGTAACTTGCAGAATGAGTCTTCTTTGAATTCAGAAATTCTCTCTGATTTGACTCATTATTGTGGGACTCCATCATAGTAACAGGAGGGTCATTTAAGCATTTAGGGCGTTTTGACTTGGCGGACAAATCAAGAGGTACATCTCTTGATTCAACTGAGCAGACTGTGTGGTCATCTGTTGCAGGAGGTGTGGTTTTCAGAGAGCCCATGGTTGTCTTATCTATGCTGTTGCTCTTCTCTACATGGTTCAGCAGTCTGCTCTGTGAGGCGATGTTGGCCAGTGCAGAGCCACAGCAAATAGCAGCAGTCGGAGACAAGGTGTAGTGAGTGGGTGCAGCTGAAGTTAATGATGGGTGTTGCAATGGTAGGGCAATAGCTGGTGAGGCTACCACAGAAGCTAAAGATTTATGTTCTCCTACAGATTTAGCATTCTTACTTGATGCGTGGTTAGATTTGAGTTTTGACGTCGACGTGCCTGTCTTTTTCTCTGCAGCCGGAGTCCGGCCCACAGACAATGAGTAGGGATAGGTCCGCATGAGAGGTGGCCCTGCAACACCTGAGCTTTGAGGCTGGCTTTCTTTCTGAAACTGAGTGGCCGTGGCTTCTCTCAATGCTGCAATCTGACCTAATGCTGGTGGAAGATTCATTTTACAAAGTGGAGTGGAAAAATTTGCTGTGGGAAGGAAGGCAACAGGCTGGGCTGGTTTAAACATGGCAGAGCACTGAAACCCAGGTGGGACACTTTGCACAGATTGTGTTTGTGGATGGGATTTCTTATTGGATGTCACATTGCTGTGACAGGGGCTTAGTGAATCCTCCTGGCTAGCTTTTACACCACTTGACCACTGAGGAGTGGGGAAGACCCCAGAACCATCAGCTTTGAGCTTTGAGGTTTCTGCTCTTTTGTCTGTTCTCTTTTCTGAGCTGGTGAGGAGCAAGCCGGACATTGGTGCATTGTTGGGCTGTTGAGGTGAAGAAAGTTCGGGGCTGTGGTTGTAGTTGTCCGGGCAGGCTTTTACCGTCTTACAGTCTTTTGTTGAAGTTGTCTTATTTTGCTGACTGAGAGTAACATCTCCTCTGAACTCAGGGGGGAGCGTCTGAGGGGGATTTCCCACCATGCTAGCAGACGCTTTATTTGGAGCACTGATCTCTCTGCTCACCGTGCCTCCATCCCCTACATTCATTAGTGTAGGATCCACCTGAGTAATAAGAAAAGTTCATGAGGCTGGTGTTAATTAGATAAGAGGACAGGATGCGCTAATCAAGTAATATAACTTCAGCAGAAAAAAAAACAATTACCTGCATAGGTGTTTCTTTAGCACAACATGCCTCAGGGGGTATCTGAGTCAGTCAGGTGAGAGTTTTCCTTCAAATACAGTGATAAGCTGCAAAACACACAAGAGAAAAAAATAAAAACCACTTGCTGTGATTACTTTAGCACTGTTCTCCTTTCAGCTACAGAAAAATATCTGTTCAACTTAACCTTCGTGAAGAAATAAGTAACTAACTTTGGGTAATTGAAAACTTCCTTTCATCGAGACATGCTTGGAGTTCAGCTGTGTTACAATTTCCTGAGAACAAGGAGACAATCTAGAGCAGCACAGAGAAGTGTGGTAAACTGACGGCACATATTTGTTGTGTTATTCCCTTTGATTTTATTTTGTTGCACATAGGGAATGTGGAAAGCTGCCAGTGCTCATCCATCTGAAATGTGAACTCTCTTCACTAAAAGAACATTGTACATTCACTGCGTAAAATGAGATCTAATGCATTAATTGCAGCATAGAAGGATTAGGATCCAATGAACCCTTGGCAGAGACACGTAAGAAACTACCACCAATGATCACCTCTTTCATGTTCCGCCTCACTGCAAGTTAACCTTAAATCTGATGTTCTCCTGAAACTTTTTATGTTGGAAATTAAAAGAGATGGTCCTTCTGACAACCTCCCTGCCACAGAGTCCATATCATACAAAATATTACATCATACAAAAAAGAAAATTATGCGAAACCATCAAAGGTTTGCGGAGCCAAAAGGTTGAATCATGTTCAAATAATTAAATGTTTTCAGCAATAAAAATGGGCACAACAATTTCTATGTCTATATATTCACTAGAGGTTTCTCGCTCACACTTGTGACTTCATAAAATCGTCCTGGTTGAACACAGAGGTTTCCCCTTCAGCAGGTGTACACAATATGAACAATAGTACCGAGCCACATCTCTCAGGTGTTTTCAGTCTCATTGCCACAGATGAATAAAATCAAGCACCTAGCCATGCAGACTGTCTTTACAAACATTTGTCAAAAAATATGTTGTTCTAAAGCGTTCAATTAATTTGAGCTTGGTACTGTAATAGGATGCCATCACTGCAACAAATGTGAATTATCTAGGAGGGAAGAAATTTCACAATCAACTGTAAATGGTATTATTGCAAAGTGGGAAGCACAGCAACTTGTCCACCATGTACAGCTACAGTACGGGGACTCCAATATGCAATATGCATAAAAGTCATCAACGCTCTACTCACTCAGTAACTGCAGAGCTCAAAACCTCCTTATTTTACATTAACATCAGCACAAAAACTCCACCAGAAGCTTCATGGTGCACAGTTTTTTTCTAATACTAAGCAAAAATATCTATTACACTTGAGAAATCAAATGGCAATTAGCAAAAAAAAAAAAGCAAAAATTATGTAGGACAAACCCTGTGCTAACTTTAATGCAGCCTGGGCATACACATGCATTAGGGAAAATGTGCAGAAAATAAATATCAATGCTAGATTAGACCTGGAAACAGCAGAGTCTCAATATTACAAGTTCGGGATAAAAAACATAAATGGGATACCCCTAGTTTTTACTGCAGGAGCCCAGTGAGAAATGCTTTTAACAGTCACTTCAAATAGAGGCTCTTCCTAAGGCGACCCAGGGCCTGTCCCCAGCAGGCTCATTCAGTAATCCATGAGGCAATCAGCTGTTACTGCTCAAATGATCTTTTGTTAGAGCCGACATCAGTGTGTGTGTTTTGTGTTGATTAAGTCATGCACACCGTGAGTGACTCAAAATGAGCAAAGGTTTTTGCATGTGCTCATATAGTTAATGATTATGCATAACTGGACCAGTTACTGGCATGCAGCCTTAAATGCTCATCAGCCAGATTTAATGACCAGACAATCCCACTCACTGCTTTTCTACTGAAAACTCGCACAAGACAAGTTAAAATGCAGTGATGGCCATACACACTATTAGGAATTATAAGTAAAGCATAAATCTAACTTCATATTATCTGAATGCACAGCTTACACCGGGGACACACGCTGGAACTGACCCTCGTATTTACTGTAGATAGAGGTGAGCGCAGACGAGCGCATCTGCAAGTAAATGAGACGACTACAAAAGGGACTGTGCAACAAGAAAATCTGTGCCAAAGCTTTGGGGGGGAATGGAAACGCTTCACCCTCGAATAAGTGAAACATAACGAAGATGATACACATAATGACTGACAAGCCAATCTCTGATGGAATCTGCGAGCACCGACTGAAAAAAGGGAAATCCAGCGATGCAGATGCCGCTGTGTGCAGCGACGGTCTGCATACATTACCGTACAACAGTTGCTTACAGCTACTTTGTCTTTGTGCTGCGATCGCGGTCTACTCCGCCACTAAACATTTGAATTCATCCGCTCTGATGTAGGCCAGTAAATATATGCAGCAGTCCGCGCATACACACACAGACAGACCCCCCCCCACACACACACACACCGTGGACAACACAAAGTCAAGCCTGGGAGAAAAGAGAGAAAGGAAAAAAAAAAAGCCTTTGAGGAAAAACAGCCTCGAAGAAGCCAAATTGTTCCGATGTAGCCTACTTCCACCCGGTCAGCTCGCTGCCCAGCCCACGTACACACAAAAGACACACGTTCCCAATGTCACATCTGAAAAGTGCACAATAACAACACATGTCCACTGAGGCGTTAGGGCACCCGTTTACCTCTGTTATAATTATCAGCACGAAAAAACTCTGGAGAGCTCCGGGTCGCTCCCTCTCCCTCCTCTCTCGCTGGAGATGGCGAGCAGTCACCATAATGAGAGAATGGCAACTGGCTCTCAGGTGATCGGTCCATCCGCACACAAACACGGGCGCAAACTGAGCAGACAGGCTGTCTGCGTCTCTGAACCTCGTCTAAATAACCTGGAGAAGACGGGATGGGAAGGTCCAGAGATGAAAGACAGATGTTTGAGGAAAATATAGCAAAGTGACACAAGAGATTCCGCTCCTGTCGAGTGGCTGCCTGGGCTACGACGTAGGAGCACACAATGTGTCACATCTCCGCCTGATAAGGTAAGTGAACATCAATGCGAAGACGCGGGGAGAACAACGGGAGAGCCAAACAAACTAAACTCCTGGCCGTTTCACCAGCCTACAAAGTAACCCTGCCGGTGGAGGTTTTTACAAACAAATAATTCGTTTCTGCCGCTGATAGCACAGAAAACTGGAGGCGCAGACTTACTGGCAGATAAGTGTGTGTGTGTGGAGGGGGGGAGTAACCAGCAGGAGAACGACCATAGGGGTGGGTGACACAACTTATTGTGCGGCTGGTGTGGCCATGAAAAGGGTCAAACAATATATTTAACTCCGCTGACCACCACCTCCAGCAACGTTAGGTTTCCAGCTTCCCAGCGCAGCGGAGTCTCCGAGAAGCCCTCGCAGCTCTCCCGGCGGTTTGCATGTTGAGGCAAGCTACTGTTATTTATCCCCGACCTAATGCGAAGTGCTCCCGTCCCTCTTATCGGCCCTTTGGCGGACCGACTGAGCCACTTCGGCGTGGAAAGGCATTCACCAGAGCCCCCGACCCACCGAGCCTCTCCTCTGCTCTCCTCTCCGGCCCCTTTCGGACTCTCTCTTTCTACGCAAAATACTGAATAGTCCCCAAGACAATCAGCTGTGGGGATAAAAAGATGTCTAATGACAGAAACAGTTACGAACCTGCTCGTCCAGATGGCATGTGAACCACCGTGCAGGCACGACTGTGATACGGCCGTGTCCAGCCTTT